>VZRI01002272.1:225328-259721 GCA_013397515.1 Upupa epops | reverse complement strand
CAGCGCAGCCCCGGCGGGCCGGTCTGTCTCTGTCTCCGCCCGTCTGTCTGTCAGCCCGCTGCTCCCGCCGCCGCGCAGATGAGCGGCTTTAAAGAAACAGGAAGGCTGGCTTTTTTTTTTTCTTCCCAAAACAGCTGTGCTGCCAATCTCCTTTGTTCATCCCCCCCCTCCCTTCCCTCCCCTCCCACCCCACTCCCACTTTCTTCTTTAATCTCGCTCTTCTATGCGATGGAAGAGAAATCCTGCCCCCCGGAGACTCGCCGCGACCCACCGTGTGCGCCTCCCTCCCAGCCGAACCCCCCCTCCATTGCCTCCCCAGGGAAATACAGGATTTGCTTTGGTTTCCTACCTTCCCTCATCCCGCTTATTCCCTCTCCCTCATCGAGATCCTCATCTGCGAGGTGGGAGGGTACCTGGCTTCACGTTCCCTTCCGAAACGTGCCCGAGAGCACCGGGGGCAGTCCGGCGGGATGGGGCATCCGGGGAAGCTCCATCCCAACGCTGCTTCACTTTCACTCCCTGAAGCCTCCGGATGCTTCTCTGCTACCGATTTCGGATCCCTTTGGGCGGATTGTCTCCTCAGCAAACGGCTGCTCTGTTTTTTCACAGGGGTACCAAGGAAGCCCGGCCGCGGGGGGTAATTTGTATCAGCCGTGGGCTTTCTTTTGCTGGCACCCCCAGCGCCCTGAACTCCCCGTAATGGATGGGAGGTCTCTGCAGAGCAGGCAGTGTGGGTGGGTGGATGAAGAGGGCTGGAGGGATGCAGGAACTTGCTAAGATCAGAGTTGGACCTGTGATGCAGGTGGGAATAAACTGCATTTCCAAGGTTTGTAGGAGAGTTCAGGGCAGGAGGGATGTCAGGAGGTCCTCTCTCGTTTCTGAAAGTATCTGATTTAGCGGGAGGTGCCCTTGTTTATGGTAGTGTTGGAACTAGATGATCTTTAAGTTTCCTTCCAGCCAAACCATTCCATGATTAGAATTAGAATTTAGGGACCTGGCTTCTGTTTTAAAGTCACCTAGACTCCTTAGACGTTAAGTTGTTGGAGCATGGGGGATGTAAGCTGTGAGATGCTTGAATTCACTGCACAGAAAGGGATGCTGATTCCTAAACCTCCTCCTCCCATGGCACAGTAGCCTAGCAGCCATCTGCACTACATGGGGGCAAGCTAAGGAAACTGCTATTGGCATAGCTGAGGTCCACAAAGCAAGACAAGCTCTGGCTCATGGCTCATGTCCTCTGCTTTATACTACTGTGCCCTGGCTGCCCCACAGCAGACAATATTTTTTTTAAGGTGGAGTAACGCAGAGATACTGGAGATAGTATTAGAAGAGATAGGCTGTGTCGCTGAGTCCTGGTTTAGCACTATGTCTGTAACAGCCAATGGAGGTGCTGCCACCTCCGTTAAATCCTTTGCCCCATGTGTCACTGCAGTTTGATTTTCTTTTGCAGATGGGCTTTAGATGAGTCAGTTGGACTCAGAATTGCCTGACTTCCCATTATGAGTAGCATCACCCTTCTACCTTTTGGTGGTGCTAGCTAACTAGTCTGATACCCTTAGCTAGAGTGTGAATTATTGTTACTAATGCCCTTATGACTGTTTTGTCCATATTTCAGTTTCAAGTTCCCATAACTCTCAATAATGAGAGACAACAAGGGGATTTTTGGACAACCTGGTTTCTCTCAAATGTCCCAAGGAGCAACAGTAGCACAAGCCCCTCCAACATGGTCTGTTTCTCAGTGGACACCTAGGTTAAACATTTGATGGCTCTTCTCACAAGAAGAGGAGAATAAATTCCAAGATCTTGGCCAAATTTCAGTCTCAGACATTAAATTCTGCCTACCTAAAATTCCCTGCTGTTCCAGCTTGACTTTGTGGACCAAATCCATTTGGGGGTAAATAGATGAAGCCCATTAAAACCAAAGGAATTTGCAGCCCTTTATACCATGCCATTTGTTTTTCCTGTCTTGCCCTTAAGGCAGGTGTATTTTCTGGGTGCTGGTTATATAGCTGCTCTCTTGGCGATAGCTGCATTACAGAGTGCTTCCAAGAAGAAACCTAAACCTGAGTGTCCTTAGTCACATAACTGCCTGTCAGACCTTCCCCTTCTCTCATTTTAGTATCCTTGTGGTTATAGGTATCACAGGAGAGCTGGGGAGGCCCAAATCAGGGCTGGGTCATGATGGTTCTTGTCCCTTAGGGTGACGCATGTGTGGTGCATGTAGCCTGTCCCCATCTGTGCCCTGTTTCCAGGAGATACAGCAGTGACAGCTGACAGGCGCAAAGCACAGACACCAAGTATATACAAACCTGTAGCCAGCGTATTAACCCACTTTTGCTTCATTTGCTAAGGCAGAGCAAACTGCATGTGGACTTTTGTTAGCATCTGATTACTCCTGTTTACTCTAAAGATGGTTGAGGCTAAACTGAAGAGAGAGAGATTTAAACCACAATCAAAGGGTCCATGCAATTTCTTCTACCAGATTTTTAGCTATAAGTGCCCTTTAAGTTTCTTGCAGAGTAAATCCTGACCTCCAGTGCAAGTGATGGTAGCCCCAGAGCTGTTGGCACAATTTCCACATGCAATGGAGATGGGCCTGAGCTCACAGAGACCATCTTGCCTCTGGAAATCAAAGCAGGGGTGCCATGCTGACGTTGATACATGGCTTAGGAGCAGAGTAGCCTTGTGCCACACCACTGGAGCAGCATGGCTTTTAGGATGGGATCCAGGAAATTCTCCATGTGATGCTGGATGCTCTGTGCCATATGGATGCAGTGTCTCATTCTGCTGCATGGTACCTACATGCCAAATTGATGGCATGAGGTGGAAAACAGATGAAGGGAATCACCTGCCTGTGGGGGAGAAGTGCTGAGTGGCAGGACTGTGATTATGAGTTGCAGAGATACTTCTGACCTTTCCTTTCTGAAGACCACTTAATGTCAGGCTTGTCTGTGCAGAGTTGCATTGTTTTAGCAGTCTATGATGTCTAATGGGACAGGGATTCACAGATACAGGTGAAGCCAGGAACTAGATAGCATAGGCACACACAGGGAGTTTCATCAACAGCACAGCCCAGATGGTGTGTTGGTGTCACTGTCTGACTCCATCGCCTTGCTTCTTTATCATACTTGCATTGCCACATCTGGGGTCCTTTGTGCTTGTCAGCTAGCTCAGCCCAGCCTAGTTTAATATGCTTGGCATCTTGCAACGTGGTGCTGTAATTGTGGCTGTGCACCAGAGAGGCAGGAAAAGGGTAGTTCATCTGCTTTGAGACCACCACCAACCAAGCAGCTTGCCATGCAGCTCTGTGATCTCTGCCTTCAGAGGTAAGGAAATAAAGGAATAAAACCTTTGCCAGTCATATGTGAAGTACATAACAGAGGCTATAACTTAAGAAGTGTTTATCTCTGATCTCAGTATCCTCTGGCGCTGCATTACTCAAAATCATGGATTAACTCCTTCAAGTACTGAGTCAAGCTTTCCCTTACACTATAGCACCATGCCCTAAACCCATCTCTGTCTTCTGCTGGGGGTGAAACACCTCATAGAATCACAGAATCATAGAATCATTTAAGTTGGAAAAGACCTTTAAGATCATTGAGTCCAACTGTTAACTCAACTGTCCCAAGGTCACCATTAAACCATGCCCCTAAGCTCCAGATCTACACAACCTCTAAACACAACCAGAGATGATTCAACACCTTCCCTGAGCAACTTGTTCCAATATCTGATCACCCTTTCAATGAAAAAGTTTTTCCTACTGTCTAGCCTAAACTTCCCTGGTCCAACTTGAGGTCATTTCTTCTTGTCCTATCAGTTGTTACTTGTGAGAGAGACGAATCCCCGCCTCTCTGCAACCTCCTTTCAGGTAGTTGTAGACAGTGATAAGATCCCATTGGGTGTTTCTCTGCTCTGCTAACAACTGATGTGTTTGAAAGAAATGACTGTGAAACCTCATGCTGTGACTTCAGATAAGTTGTTTTTTAAAAGTGTAGCTAAATAGAATCACAGAATCAGTTTGGTTTGAAGAGACATTTGTGACAGGACAAGGAGTGATGGTTTTAAAGTAAAAGAGGATAGATTTGGCAAAAGCCAAAGTTTAATGGTGGGGCACGCCGAGGCTATCAATGTAAAATTGAGTCATCAAAGCAAGATTGAGATTCAGTCTTCATCCTTCTTCTTTTAAGTGTGCCTTGTACTCTGGCATTAACATTTTGACAGCATCTGAGAAGCTATCTGGCTTGTGAGGTCACTGAATTTCAGTATGTGTTTTAGTTGTGTAAGATATAAGAAAGGCAAAGGGGAGAACTTTTTTTTTCGCAATAAAATTTCATCAGGAGCACATTCTTTTATTGGGATGCATTTAAACAACAACAACAACAACAAAAAGACATAAAACAAAACAACTTGGTGGGCTAAAACTTTATTCAGTCCCTAGACTTCAGCAAAGTCTTTTGATTTCTGACAGCATCCTCCTGGATAAGCTGCCAGCCCATGGCTTGGATGGGTACACTCTCCACTGGGTTAAGAACTGGCTGGATGATCAAGCACAGAGAGTGGTTGTGAATGGTGCCCATCCAGTTAGTGTCCAGTGAGCAGTGGTATGCCCCAGGGATCAGTGCTGGGCCCAGTTCTACTCAACATCTTTATTGGTGACCATGACGAGGGGATTGAATCTCCCCTTAGCAAATNAATGTGTGCAGTTCTGAGCCCTTCACTTCATGAAAGACATTGAGGTACTGTAGGGGGTCCAGAGGAGAACAAGGCTGGGGAAGGGACTAGAGAGAAAGTCTTATGAAGAGGAGCTGAGGGAGTTGAGGTTGTTTAGCCTGGAGAGGAGGAGACTCAGAGGGGAACCTTACCACTCTCTGTAACTACCTGAAGGGAAGTTGTAGACAGCTGGGGGTCAGGCTTTTCTCCCAGGCAACTAGTGAAAGAACAAGAGGACAGGGCCTGCAGCTGCACCAGGAGAGGTTTAGGTTGGATGTTAGGAAGCACTTCCTCATGGAAAGGGTGGTTAGACACTGAATTAGACTGCCCAGGGGGTGGTGGAGTCCCCATCCCTGGAGGTTTTTAAGAAAAGATTGGATGCGGCACTTAGTGCCATAGTCTAGCCAGTGTGGTGATGTTAGGTCATGGGCTGAGCTTGATGATCTCAGAGGTCTTTTCCAGCTTCAATAATTCTGTGATTCTAATCAGAGGAATAAAAAGACAAAAGAAAAAGTAAAAAAAAATGCATTTTTTATAGTTCTAAGAAAAAATAGTCTTAAAAACCATCACTTTCAGAATATAGGGTTGAAAGAAGAGTAAAGGGAGAAAAGGCTGCTGAAACACGTCTATTGATAATGAAGAGCATTAGGAAAACCCAGTAGCATTGCTAAATACCCATAAAACGTACAGTCAGAGTTGCAAGAACCAGTAAATTTGGTGGTCTGTCATCAGTGGGGCTTTTTAAAGCTAATTGGAAACTTGACAAATGCACACAAGGAAGATTATAGGGTAGTCCTCTTGGATGATAGGAAGCTGAGGAAGAATAGTGAAATGAGGTAAGAAATGAGAATTGTTCACATCCAGTGTGTACTGGAGTCATAGCTGTCATTGACTGAAAATTCTCTTTATTTTAAATGCTTGTTTTTTACTTGATCCAGTCAACATGCACACAGAGGGAAAAGTGCTTAGGACAATCTGCAGCTTAATTTTATTGTCTTAGCAGAATGTTGACATCTGTTCTCCTCTCCCTCTTCTTCTATCTCTCTCTTCTCTCCTCAGCTGTTAGTGATCCAAAGTCTGGAAACTGTGTTTTATCAGTGTATCTCAGCAAAGAGCAAAGGCTGAGAGATGCTCCTACCCCATTCATATCTCTGCAGGGAGAACATTACTGCTGCCCAGTGGCTTTCTGGTCTACCAGAAAGAAATGTAATGATTTCTAGAGACAGAGCAAATGAAGCCTGTGATAAGAGCTTGGTAGTTATGCTGAACACAGTGATCATTGCAATGTATTACCTAAAGGAATAATGTAGTCTACACTGCTTGAATTGTATAAATAAAAGCTGGACATATTTTAAAAATATGTTATGGTTTAAACTGTGGGCTTTATGCAGGAGTTATTGTATTAATTTAATTCATGTGGAAACCTTGACTCATTGTACAGGATCCTCTGGCTTTAAAATCTTTGAGTTCCAGTCAGGTGTCTAACTTTCTCAAGCATCAGTGTATATCTTGGTGGAAGCCACTGGGTGCTTGGCAGTCTTACAGATTGGTTTGGATGCACTTCACTACAGATGGAGAGGCTCAATTTAATAAAAATTCAGTTTAGTTTAAAATTTAAGAAATCCTATGTTTCTCATCATACCGTCAGCAGAAGTACTGTGTTACTCAGACCAACACCTCAGTGCCTCCCTCCTGCTAAGTCAGGGTGAAAGATGTGTCTACCCTAACACCAGGAGGCTTGGCCACAGTGTAAAAGCTTATACAGTGACACTTGAGCTCTCAAGGCAACTGTTCTATTGACTTCAGCAGGATCAGGAATATGAGATGTATGGGAGGTTGAAGAGCTGGGTAAGGACTTGTGAAAACCTCAACTCTTTCTCAGTTAATGGGCCAATCCACTGATTTATGCATGGTTGCACTGGCAGCTGGTCTGCCTTCAGCCTGATCGGACCTCATCCATCACTGAAACCAGTAAAAATGCTCCTATTTGTTTGTTTAGGACCTGTCTGAGAGAGAGAGATTGTTCATGTGGTCAGGAGAGGGGTCCGTGGAGATGGACACAAGGTGCAGTCCCAGCTCTGCCAAAACCTCTTGCAGGTTGTTCCCTGTACTGCTTCTGGCCTCCTGTGCGTCCTGGCAAGCAAAAGTACGGTGTCCTTCCTTGACCTAGCTGACCTCCTCACTGTGGTGTCTGTGCCATGCAGCACCAAGATGGCCACTATCAGCATTAGCTCAAACTCTTCCTCCTTTGGCACTCAAGACAGTGAGATGTGAAGTGGATATTTGCTAGACTTTTCAAATAATTTCTCTTTACATCTAGATGAGAGATACACAGGCTTATGCAAGCAGACTGAGACTTCCTTCTCCCTTAGTCTCCCCACATGCATTGAGCATCTTTTGGGCTTTGCAGATTTTCTTTTTGAGTTTAAGGTGCCCTCTCTCAGCTTATCTCCTTCCATCTCTCTGGTCAGCAGGAATGAGCTTGTCTCTACAGCTGAGCCCCCATCAGCTGATGTTCCTGGTCAGCCTCAACCCCTGCCATGTTTCTGCACTACTCTAAAGCTTTTGGCCAGCTCTCAAGTGCAGATGGACAAGAGAATGACCTTGGATAGTACCATCTTCAGTGGCAGTGCTCGTTTAGTGACAAACACCATGGCAAAACCAGAATATGAAAAACCTCTGTGGAGACATTGTGGCGGAAAAGCAAAATAAGTTCCTCAGACCTTAAAGGGAACCTAGTGACAGGACAACCTCTCTGATAGTTGAAAGCTATGTGTTTTGGATGGAAGTTTACTTTTGTGGGTAAGGGCAAAGCAAGCGCTTGGTTGCCAGATTTTGTAATGGTAACTGTTGAATGTGATTTGCAAGGTCCCAAGAATTTGCAATGACTCTTAGTGGTTGTAGGAATTAGAGGCACATTCCTTATAAAAAATCTAGTCAGATACTCCAGGTGTAAAAGAACTTTCAATGATGAAAAGGGAAGAGTACTATCATGGAGAGCTTCATTTACACGAGCTAAGAACCCACTCCTGCTGGTGGGCAGTCACTATGATGGTACAGAAATTCAGGTTTTGAGAAGGTAGAGGATTCCCAGGGAGTTTCATGTCATAAAGGAGGTGTTATCAGCCACTAAAGTTTGTTATTCTATTTACCATTAATCAGAAAGGTCAAATTCATTATTAGAGTGTATAGTGTATCAGGAGAGAAACTTGGTATTTGGCCACAAAGCTTCACGCAGCAACTTAATTCTGTTTAAATTTGAACTTCACGTTGGGATACACTGCTTTGGAGGCATGTTGGTGAATACGGACATGGGAATTCAGTGCCATACAGTTTCAGTCATAAAATAGAAAAATGGTAAGAAATAAAAAAACCCCCAATAATGATGAGGTTATGTGCAGGGTGGTCCTAACCATGGTACATCATCCCAGCTTCTGCCACTCAGTGGCTAAGGGAACTCCTGAGCAAAATGTTGAGTTTAGTAGCCCCGCTGTAGCTAGCTACCATTTGCACCCTTTTGTAGTTTTTTTTCTGACAGTGGCAGTGATTCCTATAACTAATATACAGAGAAATATTCTTCTTCCTGTTCTGAACTCACTGCCAGATTGTTTCATTGGTTGGCCCTTGATGTCCTGAGAAATGATGCAGAATTATTTCCTGTTCATCTTCTCCATGCAACTTTTGATGCTGTAGGACTCTCTCAGATTCTCTCTGTCTTCTTTTCTCCCAGGGTGAAAGGTTTTAGCCTACGTGTCTGAAAACTGTTCCCTGTCTCTGGTGCCTTGCTACCCTTTCTTGCCTTTTGTAGTTCTGCTCTATCCTATATGAGACTGATGCATCAGAGCTATGAGCAAAAATTCTTTATACCTATCCAAAATCCTTTCCCACTAGTTTTTTAATTACCTTTGCTTTTTGTAATCCCTCACAGAGCACTAGTTCTCACTTTTAGAGAATCACCCACAGTAGCTCCAGCTTCTTGTTCCTAACAACTGTGATTCCCTCAGCACTCATTATTGAGCACATATCCATAGGACTGTTCTTTTTCTCACTACCTATATTACACTGAATGTCATCTTCCATTTTATTGCTCAGTCACTTAGTGTTGTAAATCCTTCAGAATTCCTTTGATTACAGCTTTAGTTTGGATTATTTTAGGTGATTTGCGCAATCAGGAAAAGTCATCACCCTGCCTTCTACTTATGCCTTTTCTAGAATAGATTTATGCTGACACTAGAGGTCCCAGCAGCATAGAACCTCATAGAATCATAGAATCATCAGGGATCAGAAGGGACCTCAAAAGATCATCTAGTCCAATCCCCCTGCCTCAGCAGGACACCTAGACCAAGTCACCTAGACCAAGTCACAGAACAGAGACACCAAGTCACAGGACAGAGAGCAAGTCACAGAACAGAGCTCATCCAGTCCTGCTTTTGTTATTTATTCCATCCAATTTATTCCTGATTGGTCTTCTAGCTTTAATCAGTTGTTGAGCCACAAGAAGGCCTCCCTCATCCAAAAACCACTTAATTTTTTCATGTTTGAAGTCACCAGTGAACTGTATTACTTAGGTCACCATTGCCCAAAACATAGTGACACCCTCAAACACCTTGATTTGTGAGACATAACTTCCACTTGTAGATCTAATGCTTCACTCTTCCCCATTACACCTTGTTCTCTGAGCTGCATATTATTATTCTGGTTGGAATGTCAATAATTTTGCCTTACACAGAATCATTCTTGTCTGGTTTTATTTCCTTGCTGAGCTGTCTTTAGAAACTGCTGTTTCATTTTGCATCACATTTACTGCCTCTATTCTTTTGACATAGGCTGATTTGAGCAGCAGGTTGGCTCTGCACCACAGAGAACAGTTCAGCAATTTCCTCTTTGGATTTCCATAGAGCTCTTGGGTGAATACCATCTGGTCTTGCAGATTTGTCTTATTCGCTTTATCAGGTTGTTTGAAAATCTTTTCTATTGACTCCACAATTTGAGGTATCTCTTCAGACATGCTCCCAGGAAGGAAAAGCTATAGTGTGGGACACATCCTCAGTATTTATTTGACTTTGCTATCATTAGATAATGTGTCTTAAGTGTTCATCTACCACGTATTGATCATCTATTAGTCTGAACATCTGTTTGGCAGACTACTTACTTTTGAAGTGTTTGGAGCAGTTGTTATTAGCTTTCAGAACTTTAGGAAATTTCTTTTGAGAATGCTGTTAATTATATTTATATGAATTTTTAACACTCCTTACCTAGGTATGGGTTTTTTCCTGTATTCCCTTTCTGATCTTTTTTCCCCATGTTTTTCTTCTAATGGACTTAATACTGTTTGTCATTCTGGTAGCATTCAACATTGAAAATGTCCTGTTTAAATAAACTCTGTGAGTTCTGACACAGTTTGATTCCTAACTTTCCCTTTCAATTTCCTTTAAGTACTAATCTTCAGTTTTGTATTACTACCTGTCAGCATCCTACAAGTAGGGAAAAATCTCTACTACTGAACATGGGAAAGATGTGGCTGGTAACCTATAAATCAATATACTGCAGGACTTGCTTTAGTACTAGTCAGTAAATGTCTTCCTAGGTTTAATATGACATAAAATACAACTTCTGCCAAGACTCAAGCCAGTTCTACAATGCAATTTCTCCACCTTGGCCTCCTAATACATTTCACAGCACATAAATGAATACTGTGTGGACATTATCAACATTCTGTCTGTTTGATCTGTGAACTTCTTACTCCACAGTGATAGGGGGTCCTGGCAAACTGTGTCACCAAAGTAAATAAGGAAATTAACGTTGGGCTGAATTATAGCAGTCAACTTGTGATGCAGAGTTCAAAGTCTTTCAGAATGCTGGTGCTGCTGAAGAACTGGGCTTTGGGCAAATTTGTTGATACATTGTCAGATATGAAGGAGGCTTAGAATGGGAGTTTGCCTTCAGGGTTGGGTTTGGGTATCCTGCAAGTGTTCAGTGGACACATCCATCCACATGGGTGACATGGGGATCATAAAATCATAGAATCATTAGGGATCAGAAGGGATCTCAAAAGATCATCTAGTCCAATCCCCTTACTACAGCAGGATCACCTAGAGCGAGTCACACAGAAACGTGATGTGAAGAGGTTGATTCTCAATTGCCATGTCTCTGCTTTGGCATTTTTTCCCTTGGCTAATCATAGGAGTGGTGGTGTCTCAGCTGACTGCAGATGAATTGGTTAATTTTTGTTGTTGAATTTGCTCCTATCCCATCAGCCTGGTGAAGACACTCTCAGCAGGACCATGTCAATGCACTAGCCAGCTTATTCTTTCCCACAGTGGAAGCTTTTCTCTGGAGGAGAAAGTCTGCCAAACCAGGACCATCCTCTGCACCCACAGGTGAACATCACAACAGAGAACAGAGCTGTTGTCCCTACTGTGAAATCACATGGGTAGTCCATTGGATGGGTTTGGTGTGAGCCACAGGCAACCCTGAAGATAGCTAGAAAGCACAGGGGGAGACAGTGACAAAGAGACTACAGGTCTTGTAAATAACTGAAAATTAGCTGTGAGTCCCTAGAAGTTCTTGATGGTGTTTGTGGGACTCATATGGTGTCAGAGAGGTGCTGTCCAAAGCAAAATTAGCAATGGAGTTAGGATGCAAGAGTTTGGGCAACATATTATGAGCGACAGTTTTCAGCTTCTCTAAATGTAATTAGACCAACCTTCTAGGTGTCCAGATGTTGGAATGTGTTCACTGCTAGTTAAGTGCTTGTTTGAAGGAGGAGCATCTCCCAGCAAACCTGTACAGAGCATGTTTCTACAGAATGTCTTGCACTTCTAAGCATGATCCAAAAACCTTTTCAGAGGCTTTTGGATTAAACCTCATGTTCAGGTTTGCCAATGCTCTCAGATGAAAAACAGTGAAGGTTATGAGGTGCCAGATGGTGTTAAGTGAAATTTATGTGATTTGGAAGTAAGACAGAAACCCTAAGTTGAATGGACCCAGAAATTCTGGCTACAGAAGTGTAATTCCCCATCTGTACTGAACATCAAGGTGGCTCAAATAAAGGTCAGGGACCTGTGTTACTATTCTCTGTTCCACTAGAGGCTTATAAAATATTTTAGGATGCACTGAGTGGGCTGTATAGGAACACACTGACTCGTTTAACAGATGTCACTACTAGAATAATGTCTGCCATGATCTGGTGTCTTGTCCTTTGATAGCTGTTCAAAGAGCAGGCAGGAAATTGCACTGCTGAAAAATAAATTGGATATTAAGCAACAGAAAGAGCTTATAATATTTGTCTTTGTGATAGCAGGCTGGGTTGATCAGAAAGCTAACCTTAGCCACCCTAAATCAGGAGCCTATTGAAATATGTGCTGTGGACCTATGTCCAGTTTTCATGTGGATATTTTTATTCTTGTGCTTCCTTTTACCAGGGCCAAACATGATGACAGTCAAGTTAGACATTGAGGCCCTTTAATTTTAGCATTCACTCAAACTTATAAATATTTTCCTGCTACTGATTTCTCATAATGGTATTTAGTGACACTGATAATTTTCTGAAAGGCTCATTTGCTTTGAAATGTACAGGTACACACCTTGGTAACTACTAAAGCTGGTCACAGCGAAGGTGGAAATGGGATAGAAGGAAAGCCACAGAACCATTATGAGAGTCTATAGAATCATAGAATCATTAGGGATTGGAAGGGACCTTGAAAGATCATCTAGTCCAATCCCCCTGCTACAGCAGGATCACTTAGAACAAGTCACACAGGAACAGATCCAGGTGGGTTTTGAACATCTCTAGAGAAAGAGACTCCACAACCCCCCTGGGCGGCCTGTTCCAATGCTCCTCTGTTTCAGCTTACACGTATTGCCCCCGGTCCTATCACTAGATGACCTTGAGAAGAGCCTGGCTCCATCCTCCTGACACCCNGATACTCCAGATGCGGTCTCACTAGTGCAGAGTAGAAGGGGAGAAGAACCTCTCTCCATCTGCTAACCAGCCCCACCCAGGATGCTGTTGGCCCTCTTGGCCACAAGAGCACATTGCTGGCTCATAGTCATCCTACTGTCCACTAGGACCCCCAGGTTTCTGTCTCCTGCACTGCTGTCCAACAGGTCAGTCCCCAACCTATACTGGTACCTGGGCTTGTTCTTGCCCAGATGCAAGACTCTACACTTACCCTTGTTGTACCTCTTTAAGTTTCTGTCTGCCTAGCTCTCCAGCCTGTCCAGGTCTCGTTGAATGGCAACACAGTCTGCTGGGATGTTGGCAACACCACAGCTTTATGTCATCAGCAAACTTGCTGACAGTCTATGGATGAACCTACCTGGAACGGAGGGCAAAAAAAGGTTTGTTAAAGGTCCAGGTGACAGTGTTCCAACTGATATTTAGCATAGTTACTATACACTGAACTGAGTTAGACAAAAGAGCATTTCCAGGGCTGTGCTAAAATATTTACCTGTAAAATATTTTCTGACAGAAAATGCCATTATGGATTAAGCAACTTCTTTTGAGAGGTGTCACATTTCAGCATGACATTTCAGATGCTTACTGAAGTTTTTCAGCTAAAAGCAGAATACTTGTTGTCAGCTGTTTTTATGTCTTTGTTTAAAGTAGAAGTTAGAATATTTTTAGAGAAAAAAACCCCTTCATTTTCAGACCAGCTGTATTCCATTCACTCTTCTAGATGGAGAAGAGCCCGAATAATGTCATTTTGAGTGTCGCCACTGGAAACCCTCAGTAGTATCCTAACTAGACAGGTTTGACTTGTGCCTGTTGCATGGCTTCACTCCCTGCCAGGGGAGAGATCATGGGAGAGGAAAGCCTGAAATGTTTGAGACCTCTAATAACAGTTTCTGACAAATGCCTGAAACTTCTGAGTTGAAATTGTGCCAACACAGCAAAAGTATCGCTGTCCCCAGTGCAAAACATTTGTACTTGTGAAGCTTCTTGGGTGGTTGTCCTTCTTAAAAATTGAACTCCAAATGCCAGGTTATGGGAATGGGAAAGGAACCTACCGTGCCACCTCAGGTAACAGCCACAACCCTCTTGGTGACCTTTGGTTCCAGATGCTGGCAATACAGCTCATTCTCACCTAAATGTTGTGATTTGCTGTCCTGCTTGTATACCAAGTCGGGATGATTCGTGGGCATAAGACTGCCTTGAGCAGGCAGGACCTTAGATTTATTTGAGCTATGTGGCAAACAGTTGAGATACAACCTGAGAAGGACACAAGGCCAGTTAAGCAACTCCCATGCTTGATGGTGGAGACAATTTGCTGTGTATCACAAACTCTAGGTGCTTAATGGTGCCTATGATCAGCCAATTCACCCTCTTGAGTGATAAATCCCATGACAGCTGGGCAAACCAGAAACTGAGTGTGTCAAGGCTGGTATGGAAAGAAATTGAGAGTGTCTTTCTTGTTGGAGAGAAGAGTCTGTGAAAGTACAAGGCTATGCAGTGTCTGTAGGGAAGGGACAACGTTGCTCTGCAAAGAAAAGTGTTTTGCATGTTCTTATACAATGGTGGATATGGATGTTATATTTATGACTGCTCAGTAGAAGCAATGCTGCGGTGTTTTGGGACTTTAAGTTCCTTCAAGTAATGTGTGCCCCTCACTGGAGCTGGGCCTCCAGCCTTGAGGTTTACAATTGAGAAGCGCCTGAGAGAATGACTCCTTTCCTCTGTTACCTGTCCTACCTTCAAACACTGACAATGGCAGAGAACTGTACCTGAGTATAGGGCATGGGGTTTCAGCCAGGCATGACACTGTAAGCCTACATCATCGAGGGCATTGCTCAGCTTCCTGGGTATGTGTCTTCACGCGTGGCCTACTCCCAGCACTCAGAGTTATTGATCATTTGGTTCCACGATCTTGCTGCCTCCATAGTAGCAATCACCCTTTTCCTAACAGTTGATTTTGGATCATCCTGCTGTGAAGCAATCCAAACAGTGAAGAGCTTTTTAATCCCATTAGATGGAACCGTTCTGAATGAACTGACTCACAAGGTAGTGGTTGTCGACACTGAGATCCTCCACATGAGAAGGAGATGTTTAATATGTTCTCCTGGGGCTGATGCACACCATCTGTTGTGCTGCTGAGCTCTCACGTGTCACAGAGGGGGACCCTCCTTTGTGCTCCTGCTCAGTGCCTGGCTCTGCTGTGTGCAATCGTATTGGCAACTGATGTGTTAGCTCTCTGGGGGGAGCCGGTAGAAGTGATGAGGGAAGTTCAAACCTGAAGTCATCTTTCCCTGCTTGCCAGAACAATAATCATTAAATAATTTGCTTTTTCAGGCTGTGGCTGTCTCTAAGTACCCATGGAAATGGAGAATTCACTCTCTCTGCCTCTGTGCAGCCACATGGAGCCCAAACCTAGCCTGGTGCCACTCCAGTGATTTTAAATCAAGGATAATCGCTCTTTGCAAAACTAACCTAGAAGACAGTTTGTTTCCTTAAAGATGGTCTTAACCAAAGTTTCCTGAAGGTATTTTATAAGGTACTTTTTGAGAGGATGTCAAGAACACCTCTTGCTTCATCTGAGTATCTACCAAGACATCACTTCCTCTAGCCCACTGGTGAAGGTGAGAAAAGCAAAAACAACACTGGGGCATCCCCATGCAATGGGGATATATATATAGTATAGAGGGTCTTTACTCCCTGGCACCTGTTGATCTGCCAGGAAATGCCCTGTGCCCACTGAATATGGTGTTGTGCTGACACAGCTGGCTATGTATGAGCTGTGTAACTGTCAGACCTGGGTTTGGTTTGTCTTGAGTGATCCTTCTGGTGGTGTGAAGGAAGAACTTGTTGAGAGGATGATTTTGTTTAGATTCAGCAACTTTCTGAAACAGAAGTTCCTTCAGCAAAGCCAAAATTGGTGGCAAGTGGTACCTGGCAAGCAGAGCCTTTGGTTGATTTTCTTATCTTTTCTCATCTCATCTCATATCTCATGTCATCTCATCTCATGTCCTTTTTTAGGTGGAAACAAAGTGATTCTGTCTGTCAAGACAGCCTTCTTTAATGCCAGTCTGTGAAGGTGGAAAGGCACAACAGTGACAAAACATACAAAGACTGAAGCAGGCTATGGACACCAGAACACAGAACAATGGCTTGAGGTGTACAATAACCACAACTGGCACAGGACCTATTGATTACACCCATTAGATGATCATCCCATTGCTAGTTATAAATATTATATTAGTAAAGTATTAGTGAAACCAGATGGGTTGCAACCATTCCAGAATGTGGTGAGCCTGTGGCCTGAAATAAAGAGGGAAGAAGTACAATGATTTGGCATTAATAATCATCTTTGTGCTAGAACCAAGAACTGATGAGGGAAAAGCGCAAGAGTCACAGAGACGGCTGTGCTGTGCACATGATGCCTGGGAAATCACTTCTCTGTGTCCCAAAGCACCAAAACGTCTTTCCCAAGAGTCTGCGGTCCATGATGGATGTTTTATCCTGATGCTAACTAGCCCTGTTAATTATTCAGATTGTGCTTATTTTGTGTCACCAGTGAAAGAAAAGAGAGAATATGAAGGCCATTCCCACTGTGTATTTCTGGTGAAGAGGTTGGATGTGCAGGGCTTTTCCTCCGGATATGCAAGTATTGTGCAGGACTGGTGCTGAGGTTGGTGTAGAGGGAGTGAGGAAAGAGGCAAATGCAGCTTTCTCCATCAGTGCCTCCTTCCCTGACCCCTTTGAATGCCATTCCCCACATCTGAGAAGATTTAACCCCCCTGATAGTATCTGCTGTGGCTCTTCCCTCTAGGTGCTTTATGTGTCCTCAAACACATCCCAATAACCTCAATTCTTATTTTAGTCCTATTTAGCTCCTCTCCAAAAGTCTCTTCTGGTCCTGACTCCACTTGGAGAACCTCAAACATCCATTAACTGCATTAGGAGACAATAAGAGGCCCGCTGGCTTAAGGGGCTGGTCCTGGGGCATCCTATGGTGTGACCCAAGGTGGCAGGACAAGGTGGAGCCAGCCTGGCCACACATGGCCAGTATGAGATGCGTTAGCATTTGCACCAGTCCCAGCTACAGAAGAGCCCTGGGTTTGTCAGAAGGGCAGCTGATTTATCACACCACTTGGAAACGAAGCGGTCAGCGATACGGCATCAGAGCGCTGCTGCCGGCTGTTAATAGCCAGGCGGCTCAGGGTCGCGCAGGTGCATTCTGAGCCCCGTGTGACAACCCACAGCCCGCGCAGCTGAAAAAATATGCCTGGCATCTGGCACTGTCCTCGTGTCTGAGCTCTGGGCTGGCACAGCCCTGCACAGCCGCTGCCTCCCAGCGCAGACGGGGCTGGATCCCTACACAAATACACAGAGGCGGCCGGAGCGGAGCTGTGCCAGCGACGGATTTGTCCCTGTAGTGCAAAGCAGCTCTCGGTCGTGCCTCCAGCCTCGTCTGTGAGGTCCTTACCAATCTCACCCATGCCTGCACCTCACCTCCTTCCAGCTTCCTTTCCCCAGCCAAACCGTGCATCACCATCCTCTCCCACTTGGTCCTCTGGATATGCCATGCTCTGCAGCTTCAGTCCCTGTGCAGATTCTTCTGCCTGCTCTTGATCCTCATCAGGCCCATGTTGGTGCTAGGGTTTGCAGGTCTATTGAATGCTGGTAGCATCCAAATTTCTTGGGCTGTTATAGGGAAATTACCCGGTAACTTCAGCCCATATAGTGTGGTTGAGCTCCTGGGTTAGATGGCTTTTGCCTGTGCTCTTCCTGTGGTTGGGCTGTTGAGGGCTGTACACGTTTGTAGCAACATGCACATACAAATGACTAAGAATAGGAAAGCATGTGTTGGGTCCCTGTCCACTCCTTTCTGTCCCAAAAAGGAACGAACTCTCTCCAAGAGTCCTAACCTTGTCTTGAAGGCCAGGACAACATGCTTTGCTGATGAGGTGGTCTGAATTTCATCACCCTCATATCACTTTTGGTTCTTGGCAGACATGATAGTCTGTTGCTTATAATACTACTTACCTCTTTAAAAGGGCTGTTCATCTCAAAGAGCTTTAAAAAGAAGCCAAGATCATTATTTCCGTGTTCCAGATGGGGAAACTGAGGTATGGGAAGCATAAACAATTTTCCCAAGTTGCACAGCACTGCTGAAGCAGGAGCAGGGAAGGGTTTGGTCCTGCCCATCTCCAGTAACAACCCTTCCTTCTGCTGCAGCCCTAAAGCACAGGGTTGGGTTGGATTGCTCACTGCAGTAATTATCCTTTGAGGTGATTGAGTCTTTGCCTTTAAGACTGAAAAAAAGCACAGTAAAGAAAAGGTTACAATACCCATTTTATAGCAGAAGCATCTGGAACAGGGGGATTCTTCTCAAGAGGATGCAAGAAAGTGGTGACTGACCTGAGAATGCAGTCCACTTGAACTGAAGCACTTGCTCAGTGATTTAATAACAAGTTCTTGTTCTGAGTATGAAACTTTTCAGGTGAAAAGGAGCACAGAGAAAGTGGAATGATGGAGAGCTGGGAAGCTGAGTGAATTTTGGTTCATTCTTTCCAATAGCTGGATGAAGATCCAAAGCCAGGAGGAAAATGTCAAAAGAAGTAAGTTGCTGGAAAGACCATACACATATTTAGACTTAGGTGGGTGAGTGCCTATGTCACCGGGTACCATGGCATGGCCATGCAAGAGCAGAGGATAGATAGATACATGCCTCACTTCAGAGAATCCTCAGGGACCCCGACTTGATAACCATAGCAAGGATCTGCCTCTAGAGGTCTATAGTTTCTCTCTAAATGTCTTCATGGATTGCACAGATTTGCTTGTGTGGATGATCACTGCTCCTCTGTCTGCAACAGCAATCTCCTTGAGTGACTTTACTGCATGGGATGCCATATTTGTTCCTATGGCAGCAAAGGGAGTAGATGCTCTTCAGAGGTCCTTTCCAACCCTCATCATTCTGTGATTCTGTGTAGTGGAAGATGGGTGGGGGCTGGTGCTGGGTTTCAAAATGCTGTGAAATGTTTCTGACTAGTAGTGAACTCTGCAGTTTACAGACACAGGCACAACTTGGTCCCTGGGTTTTCTTTCATGAGAGCTCCCCTCCCTCTCGCAGATGGGATTTTACCCATATGGATGGAGAAGACAATATTGAGGGTAATTTTATTGCTCCTTTTTACCTCTTGGAGTAGTGCCACAGTCGACATCAGCCCATCATGTGCCGGTGACTGTGCTGCCCTCAGCTGCTGGCCAAGCACCCATTTCCATCGTTAGCAAAAAAGGCCACGTTGTTAACGATGGTGGTTGCTGTTGCTGTGAGTCAAGTCACCAGCTTGCTCAGAGCCACTACTGCTGGGATGCCCTCCCTTCCTCTCCAGCTTATCTGGGCTCTGTGTGCAGCCTGGCACTCTGCACAAATGATGCAGCCATGAAAATCCTACAGCTGTGCACTCAGAAATGCCTGGTGAGTCTTTGCCTCCTCCTGTGCTCCAGGGAGCTAATGGACAGTTTCCACTAGGGGAAATGTGTCTTTTTGTCGTTTACCTACTTTCTCCACTCTTGTAAGCAAATTAACATAGAAAAAAAAGGTCCAATTGCTTCCAAAACTATAAATACCAGTCTATTCTGTAGTGTTTGATAATTGTTAATAGAAGAATAAGTATTCTTGATTGCTGAGAGGGATTTTTGGAAGCACGGCACTGCTGTCAGGTCCCCCTGCCCTGTATCTTCCATGGGGCTGCCCACACCCTGGCAGAGCAGGCAAATAGGGCATCATCTTCTCCCTTGTGTGTGACAGCAGCAGGCAGGGTTCTCTGATTTTCTGATTCTGTGATTCAGCTTTGTTCTTCCAAACGGAACTTGTGCCAGATGTCACAGACAGCAGACCACAGGGGAATTCTTGTAGGAACGTGCCTTTTAGAAATACCATTCCCCATCTTGCCAGCCTCAAAACTGCTGGGGCTCTGTTTGCCTGGAGAGAAAAAAAAATAAAAAAAGCAAAAAAAAGCAAAAAGCGCAACATACACACACAAGAGAAAAAAAATCTGAAGGCATCCAGTTGCTCCTGGGCAAATTGCCAGTGATTGAGTGACCTGCTGCTTCCCCAATATTGCATTCCGCTGGCATGTCTTTAGCCCTGGCTGACGCCAGCCATCTAACTCACCCCCAAAGCAAACATTTCCAGTTGGCACTGCTGCCGTGTTTTTCTGAAGAACCGATTCATGCCTCCCTTAAAAAGTTTTACTATATCAATTTTTTTTCTTTTTCTTTCCTTTTTTTCCCCCTGGTGTGTGGAGCCGCTGGGGAGCGGCTGCTGCTTTAGGGATTTCTCCTTGGAAAAAAAAAATAGAGAGAGAGAGAGAAGGGGAGATTTTTTTCCAACTCCCTTTTTAGCGAGCATGATAAATCCATTCAGAGCGCTCCTTGTGCTCGAGTGTGGAAACCTTCTGCTAAAAGAGTTATTCTGTTCTCATTCACAGATAATTGCTCCCCGAGGGGGCCCGGCAGAGAGCGGGGAGGAGAGTCCGATAATCCGGGAGGACATGGATACAAATATCAGGCTGCAGCGCTGAGTGCCTGCTTAATTTATTGGGAACGAGCTGTTACTCAGCACTTTGCAGGATTAGACCTGCTCTAATCCTGTTATTTAAGGGGAGACGGCGTCGAACGACAACAACCCACCCGGGGCTGCTGCAGAGACGGGTGGTGGTGGAGAGGAGCACATGCTGGTTTATTTTGTACGCTATGGAAAGAATGAGCTTTTAGGACACAAAGTCCTCACGGCCGGCGAGGGGGTGGCAAGAGGGGAGCGAGGGGACAGCCTGGCTCCGTGCTGGCTGCCCTGACGTACAGAGCCAGGTTAGGGTTGCTGCTCGGCCAGCTGGGATGATGCATGGCAGCAGGGGAGCTCCCCTGCAAAGGGCATGGGTTCGCTGCCAGCTGTTCTGCTGGCATCCTCGCTGCCTGGCAGGTATGTGGGTGATGGCACCCAGCAGCAACCAGGGCACCCAGGTAGGTGATGGTCCACACCACCACCAGTACCTGCTGGCTCCTTCTTGGACCCACCAGAGTGCTGGTATATCTAATCATGTGTGTATCAGCCCCACATCTGATGGCTGTTCTCACTGAAAGCTTGACTAAAAACTGGGAATTCAACTTTGTTCCTTCTTCAAATCTTTCTAGAATGCATCCCATGTCCCCAAAATGGGGGTAAATTATCCAGCAGGATGCCAGGAAGCTTGAAGAGGGTAAAGGAAGGCATCTTCTCTTTCTTGTCTTGATGGACTGCTTCTTTCATTCTGAGATTCTTGCTATATTTGACTCATTTGTCTGAATTTTCATTGATCCTCTGGGAAGCCAAGGGCTGGAGAAGAAATATTTAGACTTTTCTGAAGTTGCAATGACAATAAAACAGGCTTTTCTGCTCAAGGTTTCTTTCTTCAGGGAAAACAAATGTGTTTGTCTGACTATCTACTGAAGCATTGATCACCCAAACAGAAAAAGCCTGAACATACCTCTCTGTTTTCTCATGGGGTGGTCCAACAAGGGCTTTCTCTGTAGGAATATGGGCTGTTTACTTCTCCCATGCTGATCTCTGATGTCCCTTCCAACCTAAACCATTCAAAGATTCTATGATATGCTTGGTTAAATTCTCATCTGACTTTCAGTGTTTGAATACCCATTCAGGTGGGTATTCAAAAGACAAAAGACAACCTGCTCACAGACAACATGGTTCTTCCTTGGACAACATCTTCTACTGTCAAACCAGCGGCTACCAGTATGCCCATTTCACAGGAGGGGTAAACTGAGGTAGAATGGGTGAAATAATTTGCCTAAAGAAGTATTTGTCGGATAGGAGAGTAGTAGAGCGCTATTAGTTTGTCTGATACGGCTGTTGCAATAAGAGGACTGAGAGCTGCTTTAGGGCTTCGCCACATACTAAGTATTTTGAGGAGAGGTCTCTTTGTGGCAGAAGGGTTTGAGAACTTTGGTGATGAAGGAATAAATGATCACTTAGCATTGTCTTGAATTTGTTTTTTGGTAGGATTAATGGTGATTTTCAATCAAGGACACCATCCTGGGGAAGTTTTTGCCTTCAAAGATCAGTATTTCTCCCCCTCTTCCCCTCTCTGTGGATTATTGAGTGATTTTTGTCCCAAATAAACCTGTTCTCATTTCATAGTAGTAGCTAGAAGGAAAACTGACAGCTATGAGGTAGTAAAGACAAATGGTGAAGGAAGATATTTAGGAAAGTGGGTCTCAGGCTGTGCTTATGATGAGTGATGACAGCAAACCCGTTTCTCCAGCAGAATGAAGCCTGATGGGGAATACTTGGCTCTTTCAGACAGCTAGTGTAAAGAAAAGCCACACAGGGGGACGCTGGTGGGTTAACAATCAATTAAAAGCAAATTTCCCACCCTGTGTGGTGTTAGAAGGCTGGGGGATGATATTAAATGAGACAGGGATGGACACTGTGGTGAGTTTCTCAGTAGAGCAAAGACTATAAGCACATTGCTTAGCTGGGAATTCCAGCACAGCCACGGAGTTTCCCTTTTGGTTTGCAGTTTCGTCCTGTGTGGATCCTTCAGGGATCCATATACATCCATACAAACAATTTATTCACTTTCAGCTAAAAGGAGAATAAGATGTGAGAATGTTTCCATTGATCTTTCAAGAAATCTTAACCTACAGGCAAATGTGATCTGACAGGGTCCCTTTGATATTAGTGGTGCTAAAAATGTGAAGCACAACTTCAGTTCCCCAGAGATGTCATTCTTTAGCTGTTATCTGATTGTTTTAGGGTTGTTGTCATAGCTGAGTTTTTCAAACCGTTTTCATCTGGTTTAAATGCCATCATTAACCAGGGGCAGAATGAGATTGTGTAACACCAGCAAGATTGAAGTTAAATAGGTGGAAAGAAAGATAGGTTTGAGTCCATGCTATCAGAGGCACTTGTCTGGGTTTCCATGTTGTCCAAAGCATGATTTTATTCTACACTGCTCCTCATTGGCAGTTCTGCTGGGATGAATCATGGTATGGTCAATAGCAGCACCTTGGTGTTGCCATCTGTGCTGCTGGATGTTGCATGAATACACGGTGGCTACACTATGGCTAGGAAGAATCAGCCACAGATACGCCCATCACACACTTGGACCCATCACACCACATCCGCCCTTCCCATGTACATGGTAGCTGTGGTTTGGATGGGTCTGGGGACTGAGTCTGCAGCTTGGTGAGATGGTGTTGCTGTAGCTGGAGGAGCAGGATAAGGCCAAGCCCTTGTGCTGTCATCACCTAGAGAAGCTGCTGTCCTGTTGATTGCAGCTGCTCCACAGGCAGGAGCAGGAGGACTGCTCCTTCCAACTGCTCTCCAAGGGCTCACCCAAAGGCAGCCTGATAACGCTGGTCTCTGGCTGCTCCAGCTGTCAGGCAGCAGTTGCTGTCTGAGCTTATTGGCTGCCTGTGTGCTGTCTCTTGTGCCTGCCCTGAACTGGCCACCTGGTCAGGCACAGCTGGGCAGCATCTCCCATGGCGCCAGTGCCTTGAAAGTGTTGATTTGGCACCTGTCTGCAAAATATATGTATGAGCTCCCTATGAGCACCTGAGTCATGTACAGCATACACTGTGCTACCTCACAGCTGAGCTGTCAGGAGGGAAAATGCCTCATATCACTGCTGCTATCCCTGTTCCCTGAGACACCTCATGTGTGAGGTGGAGAAGAACCCATACTTGCTTTTCTTTGCAAAAGCCTGTCCTCCCATGGTATGGCTGATGGTGACAAAATGGCCCATTGACACTGGGGCCATGGCTGTCATTCAGGTGGAGAAATGGAATCCAACACTGCTTTTGTGAAGACACTATGACCTTCCATTGACTTTCTGAACATACCCAGCCTTTCCCTACTGGGACCAGTTAAAGATGTAGCCCTCTGTACACAATGCCACGAGAAAACTTCTTGCTGAGTGAAGGATGCTCTGGTCTCCTCCACTCCCAGCATGTGTTCCAGCCAAAAAATTACTGTGAGTTGCTAGCAGACGCAGAACGGTACAACTCCCTACTCCACTTCCTAATTGACTTTTTCTTCTGGTGGTTTCCAAGGAAGATTACTTTGGATGGGTGAACCCACACTTCCAAACACCCCCAGGTCATGTCTGGACTGTGGTTTGAATCTTGTTGCTTAGACCCATGGTTGGCCCTGATCACAGATTATTTTAGTGCCCAGCATTTCCACACTTTCCTAGGGGGCACATAAATAGCATCATAACGGTCATAAAGCTTCGGAACAAATAGAAAGTGCACTTAAAAAAATAGACATAACCCCTGGTTTTGAAGGCAGTCTCATGATCTGGGGAGCCTGACTCATGGGTTTGACAGCTTGCTTCTGGCAATAACAAGCAACTTCTCATCACCCAACAAGAAAGAGTGATGGGCAATGTCAGCACTGCTAAGAATATAGATGCTTGATGCAGATTATGCTGCTACGTCCGATCAAAAAAAAAAAAGGTGCATGGAGGGAATTAACTGGGACAGAGCCCCAGAGTGGGCTAAGAGCATTCTCTAGCACCATCTAGTGCTCTTAAAGTCCAGTTTCTTCAAAAATGCAGAGATTTAATATCCTATAGATCGATAGCACAGGCAGTTTTGAGCACTGTGGTGCAGAACCGTCAATTGATGCATATCTTGGAATATATTACATGGAAGGGTGAACATTAAATTGAGTCAAGTGTTGGCTGTGAACCGAGGTAATAAAATGTGGCATATATATTGCAGACAGTGCAGATCTGCAATGTATGCTAGCTGGGCTTTGAAAGCAAGAATCCGCATTATTAAAGTATGTGTTCAATCATTTCAGAAAATCAGAGTGGATTCATAAATTTAGACTGCAGGGGCTGAGCATGAATATCCTTGAAGTATTGAAAACGTCCTTCTCCCAGTGCATTGCCATTTCTTTTCTAAATCCCTCTGTCCCTTTCAAACATGCTTGTCTTAGCTGGTATAATTTTTTATTTTTGCAAGATTGCCTTCAAGGCTGATGAGATTCACTCCCAGAGGAAAATACCCCAATTAAAAAAAAAACAGAAAAGGGAATAAGAACAAGCAGCCATCAACACCTCTGGCAGCTGAAAGCAGAGCTATGTTGAATCTGTCAGTTAAACTGGGGGGACTGAGGAAAATAACTGTATAGAGGACATGGTTAAAAGCCCAAGGCTCAAGCCAGGTTTGTCAGACACAGTCTCTGGAGCCAGAGAAAAACCACAGCAAATCTGGGGCCAAGTTTTGAGTGAAAGGAAGGGAAAACAATGGCGCTATGCTGTTATTGAAATATTGCATTTTCCTTATGTGCCTGCTAGACTGGGTTGCATGGAGCTATTGTTGAGCTGTGAACCAAGTTTTTAATGTTTCCTATTTGGTTTCATGCCTGACTACATATTATATGATACATCTTAGCTCAGTGTTTTCAGAAGGAGATAGTTTTTACAAACATATATAGTTTGTACTGTATTCCCTCAATGCCCCCTTTTCAAAATTTGAGAAAACTGTTAATAAGGAGATGGTACTTATAACAATTCCTGTCAGATATCAGGATTTTTTTCCCTGAGATTTCCTGTAAAAAAAAAAGTTACTGATAACCGGTGCCAGGTCCATCTCATCTGCTGGTTTCCTGTCTTGAGCTGGTCTTTGTCACCACAAGTAAGCCAAAGCAAGAGGCTCAGGAAATACATGCTTTCCCCATTACACCATTATAGTCCTAATCAGTAGATTGGTTCAGCTCAGCCCCATTCACTTCTCAGACTTTTGCTTGTATATATATATATGTATATATATAGGGTCAACAGGAGTGAAGTTTTGGCTAGAAAGTTATGAGCCCAAGTTATTAAGGCTTCATGACATTTCAACATAGAAGAAAACCAACCCCCTACACAGGCATAAAGGTCTGCTGCACAGTTTGTACCAGCTCCAGGGGTTGCAGAAGGACAGGGAACACATATTCAAGACACAGACCACTCTTTTTGGAATGGAATGAGAATGGGACACTGCACCTCCAGATGGCCTCCCCATAACCAGCTCTGCAGAAAGTCTTTCATGAAGTAAACCCCTCCTGACATAAGGCAAAAGGGGTGAAGAGGACAGCAAGAGGTACATGGCCATGCAGACTACTCTTAAGTCCTCCCAACAAGGGCTAGAAGTATTTTGTAAAAGGTAGAGGAAGGTGTAATTAACAAAGTTAGATAGCATGTGATGTGACAAAATTATTTGTTTAGATCCACACAGTCATGAACAAAACTTGGGGAAAGGCTCTGCACATGATACTTCTTAAACTATATAGGACAAAATGCATCAAATGTACTGAAAGGGGAGCACTCAGAGACAAGGAGCACTTGGCCAAGGAGCTTCCCATGTAGTGTAGTAGGTCTGACTCATTATGCTAAGGACTGGACTCAGTACTCCAGATCTGGCTTCGCAGCATAATAAAGGGTAAGAACTCCCCCAGCCTGCTGGAATTGCTTGTCTAATGCAGTCCTGGATACTGTTCATCTTCCTGGCCACAGGAGCACACTGCTAGCTCATGTTCAAGTGGGTGTTTGACAAGACCCCCAGATGCCTTTTTTTTTTCCATCTGGGTGGCCTTCAGGATCTACTGATGTAATGAGTTGGTCCTTTCCCAGATTCAGGATTTCTCCTTGTTAAACTTCATGAGGTTCCTGTTAACTCGTTTCTCCAAACTCATTGAAGTCCCTCTGGATGGCAGCACAACCCTCTGGCATATCAACCACTCATCCCAGTTTGCTAAGGGTACACTCTGTCTTATCATCCCAGTACTTGATGAAGATGTTAAGCAGGACTGGTCTGAGTATTGACCCTAGGGACTCAACTGGTAGTTATTGGTCTCCAACTAAACCTTGTGCTACTGATCACCAGCCTCTGGTCCCAGCCAGTTTTCAGCCCACATCACCACCTGCTTATCTAGCCCAAGCATCCGCAGCTTGTATGTGACAATCTTACAGGAGACAGCGTCAAAGGCCTCACTGAAGTCCTGGTAGATAATACACTCTGCTAGTCCAGGTAGACTACAGCCACTGTTAGTGCTTTCATTGAGGTTTTACTCTTTTAAGGGGATGTTTTAGGAAGATCTGAGGCAAGGCTTTGGTCCAGACTAGGTGGTTTAAGAGAGCTTCGGTGATAGAGAAATGTAGGCAATTGCAGAAAAGTGTGTCACCAGGAGACCCTAACAAAACCCAAGAAAAGTTACAGTCTGAATTTACACTCTATCAGATCGGTTGTATTATTGCAACAATACACATTCACATGGCATGGAGCTCACTCTTGTTGAGAAAGATACCAAGCAAATACATTCTCAGCTTGTTAGATGGTCCTGCTGTAATGCAGTAATTCTCGGTTACTTAGTACTTAGGATTTCTCCTCTTCTGCCTTGTTCATCAGTTGGAGAAAGGCTGTTGCTTTGGAAAGTGCTCCCCTGCAGACTGAAAGTGCTTATTTAATTTAAAGAATAATCCCCCCAAATATCTTAAATTGTTAATTAAAAAAATATTAACTTGAAATAATTGGATCCTTACTGGAAACACAAATTGCTGTAAACATTCTGTTTCTGGCTCCATTTTAGCAATACATGTCATCAAAAGTAATTTGAAAAAATTACTAGAAGTGAAAACAAAATCTGTGTTAAAACCTTTTTATTCTTATCTTGTTCAGCTGTATTTCAATGTCCCCATTTCTTTAAAACATTGCCTTTTGAAAGCAACATTTTTCTTATATTTAGAGATGCAGGGTAGAGTGAAGCAGGTAGAAAATTTTATAGTGAGATTCTTGACCTTGGCTAAAAAAACTCGAGCCTAAATCTAAACAAGAGTATCTCAAAAGCGGTGGGGTTTGGGTATTCTTGAAATAGCAGGTGGCTGCTCAGATAAGAAATGCTGGTTCTGCCCATTACACAGACAGGAACCAGGTGCGAGGTGCAGATCTGCACTGGAACTTCCTGAAAAATTGGGAGTCTGCAGCCAAAATACTTCTTGGATCTGATCACTGCAACACTTCCAATTATTATTATTACTATTATTGTTGTACAGTGTGTCAAATTGACCGCAATTGAAAAGACAGTCTAAAACCATACATACTTTGTATGCTAAGGAACAATTAATAGGCTTGTGAGCGCTGCCAAAGTTCGGATTTACGAATCTTGAATTATAGGATAGCTAGTAAAATCAGAAAAAAAATCAGAATTACTTTCCTCATGGAATTGGATTTGAGTCAGTCTCACAGTAGTGATGATGAGGCTGGAAAAGACCTTAAAGATCATCCAGTCCAGCCTAAAACCAACCAAGTAAACCTAAACATCTGACATCTAGTCGTATCCATATGCAAACACCAAAATTACACACAAGCACAGAGGTTAGTGAAAACGTTTGGTTGAGTTCAGACTGACAGTTTTATGAAAGGAATTCCTCAGGAACTGGGCACAAACTGGGAAGTAGGATCTTCAACTTAAATATAAGGTGAAATGTCTTTGTGGTGAGCCTCAAACAGGGATCCTAGAACAGCCTGTTTAGAGAGGTTGTGGAATCTCCTCTAGAGGCATTAAAACCCCACAAGGACATATTCTTGTGAGGTCTGTTCTAGGGGATCCTGCTCTAGCAGAGGGATTGGACTAGATGATCTCCAGAGGTCCCTTCCAACCCTCACTATTCTATGATTTTCTGATTCTATGATTCTATGATTCCCTGTCCAATCAGATTTTGAATTATCTCCACAAAATTGCTGGCTAACCTCTCTGGTGTTCGATTGTCCTCATAGCAATCTTTTTCATGTGTTTTAATCTGTGCCTGATGACGACTTCTGCCAGTAGATATCACTGAGAAGAGTCTGACCCTTCTTATTCATTCTTTCCCATTATACATGCTGATAAAATTCCATCTGAGCCTTCTGCTGTCCAGACTGAACAGTCTCTGCTGAAACAAGAGATGCTCCAGCCCTGTGCTGGACTCCAACAGATCCATGTCTTTCACTGGAGCTGGGCACATTGTTCTAGGTGTGGCTTCACCAGTACTGAGCAGAGAGGAAGGTCACCTCCTTTGACCTGCTAACAGTGCTGTGCTTCATGCAGCATAGGAAAATGTTGACCTTCTTTCTGCCAGGGCACATTGCTGGCTCACAGTCAGCTTGTACACCAGAACCTGAAGGACCTTTTCAGTAAACCTTTCTCCTGCTAGTCACTACACCCCGATGTGTACTGGTGCATGAAGTCACTCCTCTGTAGATGCAGGATGCAGAATTTTGATTTGTTGCATTTCAAGAGATTCCTCTTTGCCCAGTTCTCCAGTTTGTTGGTGACTGAAAAGTGCGGTGCTAATGAATAGCTGCTGAATAAGCAAAGCTGGGCTGTGGACTCAGGAGGACATCTGTATCCTAATGCTTTCTTTGCCATGGCAAGGGCTTCACCTATTGGTGGACTGCTGGATTCCTCTGCTCTCAGAATCAGCCATGACTTAACCACTATGCTGGCAGCTCAGTCTTACAATAACTTTGGACCGTGTCATTGCTCTCTTTGCTTCAGTCCCAGCACCCCAACCAAAAGTATGCAGAGGATATCTTAATTACCATTCCTCCTAGACTCATTCAACATATCTAACTAAAAAAACAGTAAGAGATGTAAACTTTCTGGTGTCCGGTGCCCCTTCTCTGTATGGGAACATCAACTGCATTACCTGTCAGAAAAAAGGAAGATTTAAGGTCATGAGCAGCTGAAAAATGTATGGAGGAATTCTCAGCTGGGTAAGCTGGACTTTCTCCTGTATTTTTACAACTTTTTTTACAAATAAATAATGAGCCCCCGGCTGTGGTCCAAGAAGCTCATCTTGGTAAACAAATAATCTGCCTGTTCACTTTGAATACACTCTGGAGAAATCAGATAATGTCTGATGAAGCTGGAGCATATTAGAACACTCCTTAGAGCAGACAAGACATTGACACTGATAATCTCAGTGGGACTGCAGATATTTGTGTTGTTGAAGACGTAGTTACAATGTGAGTTTATGCAAATGCCTCACTGGCACTCAGAATTAAAGGTGACATAACCTGTAAGGCTGATCAGAGCCTAAAGTATGTTTCCAAGAGGTCTACATTTACAAATATATCAAATAAAATCACTGAAGATTAAAAGTAAAAAAAAATAGTGGATTAATTATGACAAAAATCTTGCTGTACCATTGGATGCTCCATGTATCGTCCCATCTTCAGAGCTCTGCATCACTGAATGAATCAGTCCTAACCTATCCTTCAACCTCTGCCTCCAGATGGCTTTCCATTGCCTCAAGTATATTTCAAGAGTTCTTCTGAGAAAATGGAAAAGTAGTACATGCCTGACTCATAGCAAGAGCTTTCCAGAAATGGCCAACAGCTCTGTTATGGAAAAATTCACACCCTGGAGAACATATAAAAACTCTGGACAGGACTTCATGCAGCTGAGATAAGCTAACTTGTGCAATTGTAAGTGCCACAGGTTTATACCATGTGCTTAAAGTATCTTTTCTTTAGGTTGGTAGATACTATTTTACATTTCATATCACTTCTACACATCCTACCTTTATAACATGTCTCCAATTTGTGTGTTTGATTGCTGAAAATCAGATGTTTTAAGTTGCATCCAGACAACTGGAGCAGCATTTCTTTGGGATTCTAAGGCAAATTCCCAGTTACCTAATTTCAGGTAACATTTTGCACAAAAATCTGACTCGTCTTGAGATTCAGATGAATGGAGTCTTTCTGGTTTTGACACCTTTTGGAGCTGGTTCATGTACAAACACAGGAGAAGCTTGTATAGCAAATGACTAAATGATGCTCCCAGGGAGAGCATAATTTTTTACAAAAGGATTATTGCTCACTGTCAAGCTGAGGTATCACATTTGAAGCTCTGAGATGTAACACATTAATGCTGTAGCATCTGAAGAGGGAAGGAATCCTGCGATGTGGTGTGGTCAGACAGTTATTTTATTAAAATCTCTGAAAAGCAACCCTCAAAATTCCAGTTATTGACTGTTGAGTTTCCTTTTCTGCTCTGTTCTGCTGATGGTCACATCATCATTGTGAGGTTGTGTTGGACACTTTGACCTCAAAAGCAGCGCCAAACTCTGCGCAGCTCAAGAGAGGAAGATGAGGATCTTGCCTAGGTTTGCAAAATCTGAAAATAAACGGGGCATGTAGTGCAGGAAAGTAGCTTGTTTTCTCAAGAGCTTTTCCATGGTGACCTGTGTGGTTGTTCCCCTCTTAACTGCCTGCCCTCCTGTCTGCTCTGCGTGGCAGGTCACTGCACCTCATGTTGGTTCACATGAAACTAATGAAATCACAGCATAATATTTTCCATACCTCGTATTGTGTCCTTGCCACAGTGAGTTACATGTTGCTTGTAAAATATTTGCTTCATCTGTTTAAAGGGGAGGAGTGGGGGTGAAGAGAGAGTCTTTTCACTGCCTGATTTATATGCCAAATATAAAACTAAAATGAAACATGTGGCTGATTGCCTACAAAATTTTATGTCAGGTGTAGAAGTCAGTGGCCCCACTCATAAATCACGCTGCTCATTTGTAACTGTTGCGGCAGATTTATACGATTTATAGCTGGGTTGTAGGACTATGTCATCAGTGTGAGCACTTTCTTATTAATAAAGGACTGCTAAATTGAGAGGTGGTTTGTAAAACCATTGCCTATAATATTTGTGGTGGGAGAAGGTAGACACCCTATTGTTCATTCTGTATTAAAACAAATGAGCTTGTGAAAGTCCCGGGCCCCTCCCTGATCTCCCACTGCTATATTTCTTCTCTAGGGACCTGCTAAACAAGCTCCTTATTCATAGATGTGAGATGATGCTGTAAGGATGATGTTTCTGATGGTGATTCATGTGATTTACTTAGAATGTTTGATTCATCCATGAAGAAAAACAAGTTCTGGCTGAGGGACAGATGCTTATGGGGATTTGACATTTTATTTTAGCTGGGTTATACAGGGATATGAACAGAGATGGTTTTTCTCTGTAGAACTTTCCCAGGAGCAGAAACACAAACTAATTCCCTAAAATTTTGCTCCAGTCTGTATTTGCAAAGGAGAGGAAGAGTTTTGTAAGGCTTCAGTTGGACTCTGAAATTTGTATTCTAAAGGTTTGTGTTATGTTACAGGATGTTAAACCAACGGCATCTTCCCAAAATGCAAGGATGGCATCCCACCGATGGGTGAAGAGCCTTGGGTGCAGTCATTCTGCACACTTTAGGGTGGAAGATGCTGTGTAAGTACATGATATTTGCTACAGCTAGGGGATCCTCTAGTCAAAGTGAGGTCCTCCACTGGTGTTGAAAAATGGAGTTGACTTAGATTCCCAGCAGTGGCTCCAAAAGGGACCTGAGCTGACCCCAAGCACTGAGTCAGATAATCTTGTTCATAAACTGGAACTTCTTAGTTCATAACAGGTAACTTCAAAGTGCAAGATCTGAGCACCCAGGTTTTTAATTGAGCCTGTGTTCACATTTACATTAGACTTTCAGAATCTGCTATGAAGAGTTTTTTGTTCATGAACATTGGCAAATATGCCTAATATCAAGAAATCATTAAATCTTTGGATACAAAGGTGCTTTTTCCTTTTTTGAAAATATAATGTCACGTATGAAGTTTCTTGTAATTAAAAACAAAGATCTGGATCTACAATAGCCTGTAACTTTATGGAAGCTTTTAAGAAAATGTCCCCCAAAGACTTGAACTGAATCTTATTTAATATTGTTATTTGTAACAAGAGAGAGAGGCCCTGCCTTACAGACCACTCTCAGATCATTAAAACCAAAAGTAGAATCAGATTTCATTGTAGCAGCAGCTAGATCTGTACAGCAATGGAGAAGGAAACAAAACTTCACTCCTCAGAGGCTGTTTCTGTGTGAGGGTTGTTAAAATATCTCAGAACATTTAGTCAAACTGGTCAAAAGCGGTCAAAAGTTTTCAGTGGACATTTTGAATGAGTTTTGGTAATTTTAATTCAATAACTCCTTGAAAATGATTGGTTTTGCCTCTTTATTTGATTGGGGAAATACACAGGGCTGTGACAGCATCTCTAGCTGTATTGGTGCTAGGAAATTGAACGTGCTTCTGACATCCCTGAGCGTTGAGGCCAACTGGTAGATGATGTTCTTCAGCAATTATCTTCACCACCCAACCTGCATCCAAAACATCAACTAGGGACAAGTTTTTGGATTCATCCAACCCTGCACTGAGCCTGGGAATGGCTCTGAGATACTTCTAACTGAGTTGGAACAAATTTATACCAGGGGATTGTCTAACAAGATCCTGACATGGGCAAATGCCTCCCAAGCATGGAGTGATTTCAGTTGAGCCTGAATGGCACAGCCTTTTCGTCTGAGGCGCAATGGGTGCCAGCAACCAGGAATATCCCTTCTGGGGGCTTTTATCTGAACAACACAAGGTATTCCTGTATTCAAAACCTTCGCAATCTTAAATCTTGACAGAAGTCCAGGAAGATACTTCTTTGAATGCTTTGTTGCTCCATCTATTTTGACTGCAGTGGAAGAGGACTGCAAGCCTGCAACTCCAAAACTGAGACCATGTTGTGAGTATTTGGTGCCCTGAAGGCTGAGACCAAATAACATTGTTAGTGACTGTGTCATGTCCAGATCAGCAATGAGCAGGATCAAAACATAAATATTGCATCTGTGGTGGGGAGAAGAGAAGCAAAATCTGAAGACAGTGTCCATCATGCACTACTTTAAACTGCTGTTGAACTGCATTCACATTCCCCAGCCATGCACTATTTTTAAAACCACATTCTGCTTTTTCTTATGTGCTTTACTGTTTGCAAAACATCCTAAGAAACTCAATTTTTAAAAAAAGCAGAACAAAAAAAGAAAAAGGGAAGAAAAAAGACAAGAGAAAACATCCCTACCAGAGCTTTCCTCACCCATTTGCCAAACTTTGTATTCCTGTCCCAGTGTTCCTGCAGCCAGCACGGTTTTCCATCTTGTTGATTTCCTTGCACCATAATTTTTAGCATTGTCCATAAATATCAGCTTTGCTCTGGGGATTTGGGGCAATTCATCCTGCCCTCTCTGCCAGCTGCCTGTCCTGCTCCAGCAAGAACAAAGCTAACTCATGGCCAGACAAGGATCCACATCCTGCAGTCAGTCTCTTTGTGTACTGTGGATACTGATGGTTTTTAAAGTGGTGGCCATGGTTCTTGTCCATTTTTAACATTTTTTGAGTCTGTTGCTTGAGAATTCTTTGTGGTTTTCTTGGAGGCTGGCAGAAATAACTTCTTACCCAGGATCAATACAAACTTGTGCTGGCAAAAAGGTGTACAGATGCCTGCCAAGAGGAAGGAGGACACAGAAATCTCCAGTACATGGGTATCACAGAGTACGGTAAGACTGGTAATGCAAATCCTCTCTCATTACACCACAGTCTGTAAGATCTCAGATGCTCACTGGTAAGTGTTCCTGTATTCTTCTTGGTGTTAGCAGAGAGAGACCTCAGAAAGGATTACTTGAGTTTTGAGACAGGTGTATTTTCACTTTGCTTTCCTATTGACTCTATCTATCACACAGCATCACAGTATCACAGGAATGATGAGGAAGAAAATGATCTCAAAGATCATCCAGTCCAACCTAAAACCAACTAAGTAAACCTAAACATCTGACATCTAGATCATGCCACTCAGCACTT
>VZRI01002272.1:163683-225271 GCA_013397515.1 Upupa epops | reverse complement strand
TAGTTACTCTTCTCTGGACTCGTTCCAGCACCATGACCCCCTTCCTAAACTGAGGGTCCCAGAACTGAACACAATACTCCAGGTGCAGTCTAACCAGTGCCGAATACAGAGGGAGGATAACCTCCCTCTCCCTGCTGGCCACACCATTCCTCATACAGGCCAGGATGCCATTAGCCCTTTTGGCCGCCTGGGCACATTGCTGACTCATGCTAAGTTTACTGTCCACTAGTACCAGCTGCTGATGTGATGAGTAACCTTGTTTTAAATGATTTTCTGCAGGTAGAAGATGTGAGTGGTTTTGGTTTCTTACTGGGTTTTTTTAGCTGAGAGTTCATATTCTTGTAACTGTCTGGAAAAAATACTGTGTGAACACAGACTGGGAAATAAAAATATCAGCCCAAAAAAGAAGTTAAATGCCTGTTGCATCTTCATTGCAGAATGTGTTATCTGAAATATTTGTACAGGCTGCTAGAGCTGTAGCTTGCAGACTATGGTGTTACCCACTGTTCACAGAGAAGATGTTAAATCCAGCCTCCTTTCTGTGCCTCTTGTCTCTGCCTTCTGGCATGTAGCCATTTGTGATGACAAACCAACATGTAAGGATCTGAATACTTTTAAACAAACTTCAAATTCCTGTCTTCTAGAAAAGCTTATGCCAAATAATTCTAGAAAATCAGGCTCAGTGACAATTACTTAGGAAAGACATCTGCTTTCCTTGTTCATTTTTCCTGCAGTAGAAGCAAAACACAGAGCAGCATTGCTTTGAGCCTGGTGATGGGCCACGTGGGGAAGAACCAAGGCATCCTAAGAAGTGGCAAGTAATGATAAATACCCTGGTGTATCTTAGCAACTCTTTGCCCACATTTTGAGTGGCCAAAGTCCAGCTTTTATTTACCATTCCAGATAGTCTTCCTGAACACCAATGCCATGACTTCCTACTCCAGGTGGCCTCTGTACTGTTCCTGAACGTATGTGCCTGCTGCGCAGTGAAGCTCAACACTGAAGACCCACCTAAGAAGCACAAAATCCTCACTTGATGTTGCCAAGAATGAGAATTAGAGGTCCAATGGAGAGGATGGTGATGTAGAGGTGTTAATGGTGTACCCCCCCATCAGGAAGGGTAGAGAGGACTGCATCAGGGGAGGGGTGCACTGGAGGTGGAAGACAGCAAAATGCATGGTGTAAGGGTGGCATCCATCCCTAAGGCTATTTAAATAGTAACATAATAAAGTGATAATTTATGGCCCATTTCTCTGTTTGGCACCTTGTGTGGTCCTCTACTGGCAGACACGGAACACTCTCACTGTTAACAGCTTCCCAGTGTGTGAGAGCACAGATTTATTGTGGGGAAATTGCCTTTTAACCATCGGCTGACATCCGCTCTAGACTCTCCAAGGTTTTGGAGCAGCGTTGCTCCAGAGAAAGGGTTCAGTATCAATTTCACTTTTATGTATTTTATTAAAGCTGTTAAATAAACTGTCTTAAACCCAAGAAAACACCGCTGAAGCTAAGCTTTTTATTAATAAAATACTGCGCTAACCCAACAATAGAATGCTTGAACTATCAAATGGACTGGCCAGGGCAAAACAGCTTCAATGGTGGACTGGAGCTAAATTATCAATTATCAGTTCTTCTGTAAATTCCTGAGAAAGTGGCTAAACTGAAAATTGTTAGTCAGGAATGTTACCACTCTATTAAATACACTTAAAATTAAATGGCTTGAATAGTCCTTGTCTGAACCACAACATGAGAACCATTTCCTTGTATTTCAGTTCTTATGATGGGTCTTAACTTTCTTTGCTCACTCTCCCAGAGGAGATATCATTGTTCAACATTAATGGAACATGATATGACAGATGTTACAGAACCCTTATTTACTGGGATTTCAATGACAGGTCAAATGTGGGTCTGCTAACCCAGAACATGTTGCACCAAGCAACTTCGCTGACTTTGTTTGGATTTGTTGGATCTGGAGGACTTTTTCTTTACCTTCTCCCACGGCAGTTTTTTGAGTGACCCCATCCCCACAAGTGCAAAATCACTTTCTGACACCTCAAAGCTAAATGAGATCAGAGAACAATCTGATCCCATTTAGAAGAAAAAATTAGAAACATGGAATACACTTTGCTGAAAATGCTGACACTTCAAAAACTTGTCCTCTGTTACTGCCTTCACCACTCCTCCTGCTCTCACAGTGGTGTATCTGGAGCTGCTGACAAGCAGGTGGTTGACTGTGGTGATGACAACCCTTTGCTGGCCCAGAGCTCCTCACCATCAGGCCATCTTTAGACATAGAACACCACTACTAAGAGGTGTCCAGGGCAGCAATCTTCTCCCAGGCATCTTGGTTCAAAAGATGGGACTTTGAGCCATGCATGGGGTGCTTCAAATTGCATAGCTGAAATTTCAGGACGTATCTAATACACTGAAGCCCTGCAGCTTAGTCCACTCTAATCTGAATTAGGTTACTGCTGGTCATTACTAAGTAGGAAAAGCTCTTCACAGGCCAAGAATTTTAAAAACATTTAGCATTTTGCATAGCAGAAATTACTGCTATGTTTTCCTCCTAGTAAATAAACAAGCAAACAATGACACATGATATCTTGAGACATCAGGTCACTTCAGAGTAATTTTCCATGGCCTTATTTGAGTTACTTGTCCTAAGTTTTCTGAGAAGTTATTATAACCATCCACAAACAAAATTAATAGGGAAATCCCAACCCAGGTGAATCAGTTGCCCAAACATCCATCCACCAGCAAAGTCAAAATAAATTCACACTAGCAGGAAAGCTTAGCAGTATCCTTCTCTGTATTGCCTCTAAGAGCTGACACAAAACTTGATTCTTCATTGTGACAGGGTGATTATAATCCTCTCCCTTTTCCTGAGCAGGCAGGTTGTCACCAGTGATGTACATCTCAGTGGTGAAATGCTGCTAGAAGAATGTTCAAGATTGGGTTTATTTGAAATATAACCTTTAAAATGATTATGTGCTGGGTAAATATATATATGTTCTTAAAGCAAGCCCTTGGATTAGGTGCCTAATCAGAAGCTTCAATAGGAGTCGTAATTGATTAAGGCTCCCTTTGCAATTCGTGTGCTTCTGTGCAGGGAGAGCCATACCAGGAAGAGGAAGAAGTTCCAAGGACTTAGCGCCACAGGACACTGTACTCAGATCACACAATGGCATTGCTTCTTCTCATCCTTCTCCTTCCCAGCATTCCAATCCATCTCTGGTTGTTTCAGATGTGTCAGCCTTTCTTCAGTACTCACAAACTATTTCTTCTTTATGAGTTTCCCCATGTTTAATGCAACTCACTGTGCTGCTGCTCTGTATATTGGTTTACTCAGTATTTAAACAGTTGGCTCATGACAGTAACAAAACTCAGGACATGCATGAAGAAATCCTCATAACTGGTGAAGAAATCACTATGGTACTAAGCACTCAGCTGGTCTTCACCATGCAACATCCCTGGCTTTGCTCCTTCGTGTATTTGCTTTAGGCTGTGCTACCCACACTGCATGTTGGCTCTGCCCCATAACAGGTGCTGCATGAATTGTGTGTAGTGTTAGCACTTGGGAGCTGCTGACACATGTCGTTGGGTCAAAATCCAAAACATCATTTCTCTCTGTTTTCCCCTCTCCTTGGCACTGCATATAGGATCTGCAATGATCTGGGCACGTAGGTGGGACATCTGAAGACCTCCTGGAAGTGAGAAGGTGACCTGAAGTTTCACCAAGCAGGGGTAGGATCAGGGCTGTGTATAACCTGTCACATGAGACAGGAGTACGGGATTTGGCTTGTTTAGTTTAGCAAAGCAAAAACTCAAGGGAGGATGTGACGGCTGTCTATAAATACACCACGGGGTGAAAAGAGTTATTTCAGCCTAAGGACAATGTTGGCACAAGAACAAATGGGCATGAAGTGGCTATGAATAAATCTGTTAGAAATCAGGGAAGGTTGTTAGCAACCAGGTAATGAGCTTCTTCCTAAGCAGGAGAGAAGTAAACAGGTGTCAGTACTAGACAGGGTGTGGTTGATTTGTGGAAGGTTTGCAAGTGTCAGTGGTGCAAGTAGTTCTTGCTGTCCTGTGCCCTAGTGCTCACTGGTTGGGGTGCTTCTAGCAGTGCAGAAGTTAGGCTGAAATGAAGCTCAACTATTGCTTTTAAGGATTTTAAAGGACCCAAACAGAATAATCCCTAACTAATCTGACCTCTCCTCAGGTGATACCCATAACAAAGTCAGTGATTCTGTCATGAGCATGTCTTTACTTCAGGCAAAGAATGCACATGAGGGGAATTCACCTGCCATTAGGAATTCAGGGTGCACACACCAATCAGTCTGCACTAAGGGACAGCTCTGAGCAAGCAGCATGTGCACGAAGTCGCATCCCACAGTTGCCTTTGTTACAGATTGCTGAGGTGTCTCCTGCAAAATGTAAGTACTCTAGGACTAAGAGAGGGTAAACAAGCACCTGCTGATATTCCCCCTGATGGTGTTCATCCATTCAGGAATACTGCTGAGTCATGTGTTCACAACAGCCAATTGCAGGATCAGGCACACGCACACACACTGCCTGCTGCAGTGGTGGAGGGGTTAAATTCTGCTATTTCCAACAGCTTGTTCTGTGGTGGCTCTGCACTATGGTTGAAGGAGGGGCAGGTTGAGCAGAAATAAACGAGGCAGTTATTTTTTCCGGTTGATTTATCAGGCGCTGTTTTTTGCAGTGGAGTGCTGTTTCTGGCTGCTCTGACCATGACTCACAAGGATGGGTTGCAATCAGCACAGTGATGGTTTTGTCGCTGCAGATGGGGAGGTCAGGAAACCACTCAGACTTTTTTTTATTCTTCCAGCTCTGGAAATGAGACTTGGGAAATATAGTGCAGGTTTAGGAAATGTTTGTCAGACTTCAGCTCTGTGCCTGTTCCAGAACAGGAGCATACAAACCTGCTTGGCATCTCTTTTGCCCTTAGACTCATCCCACAGCATGACCCCCATCAGTGTGCAACCCCAATCATTCTTGGGTTGCATGAACATGTCTATGGTGTGTATGTGCCAGGACCTTAAAGCTTAACACCACATGGGAGCTGCTGGCAGTTTCCCCTCACTGGGATTTCTCTGAGAAGCTAGAAGAAGTGGCTATTGCATAGGAATGCCTGCCCCCTCCCTAGAGCCTGGACAATGTCCATTTCAGCAGGAATAAGCAATCTCTATGCTGCAAAGGCAACTCAACTGTTATGTGATGAGTCTGCAAAGGGGCATAGTTGAAGACCATGCAATCACAGAATCATTTAGATTGGAAAAGACCTTTAAGATCATCGAGTCCAACAATTAACCCAACTGTCCCAAGCCCACTGCTAAACTGAGTCCCTTATCTCCAGAGCTACACGACATTTAAACATATCCATGGATAGTGACCTCCTCCTTGGGCAACTTGATCCAGTGTCCAATGACCCTTTCAATAAAGAAGTTTTTCCTAATGTCTAACCTAAATGTCCCCTGTCACAACTTGAAAGAAGCAGCACAACAATGTATGACTGCTGTACCTGATCTCCTCCTTGTTGCAAATCATAGTAATTCTGTTGTAGCAGTAAAGCAATTTTAATAAAAATGTTCTAGTGTAAACCTTATATCAACAATGAGAAGATGCTCCTTCAAATAGGTGTAAATTGATATTATAAAAGTAAGTATCATATCAATATACTTCCAGAGTCATATGTAAGATAGAAGCGAGGGGTGGAACTGGTAGCTGAAAAGGTGTCTTCAATCCTATTTCTGTCATTACCCCAAAAAAAGTTACCATCACACATCCTCCTGAGAACAACAAAATTGCCTCATATGATAGGAAAGTCAGGATTGTGTTGTGCCTCTGTTTTGAAATGTGCTGAAAGAGAAAAGATGGATTTCTGTTGTCCTGGAAGGCTGTAAAATTTTAGAAGCTGGACAGCACTTTGCTGATACTGTCTTCATTAGAGATGCAAAGACTCATGTGTTAGAGTTAATAAAAAGGAGAGAAAATGCACTGAATCTTGGTATCTCACCCCAAAAAACTCCCATACAAGTCCCAGGGGGGTTGTGGAGTTGCCTTCTCTTGGAGACGTTCCAGACCAACCTGGATGTGTTCCTGGGTGACTTGGTCTAGGTGATCCTGCTGTGGCAGAGGGATCAGACTGGATGATCTTCCGAGGTCCCTTCCAATCCCTAATGATTCTGAGGTTCTCTGCCCATGGAACATGATCATTTGAGCCAACTGTAATAATCACATCATTGAACAAATCCACGGAATGGTTCTTCTTTTCTGATTCCATTGGAGGTGAATGTTGGGAAGATTCTCAAACTACTCTGACCAAAAATGTTGCTCTAACAGAGAGTGTTCTCTGTATTTCCCGGGGACTGTAATAGCAGCAAATTATCTGCCTAGTGGCAGGACCTCCACTGTTAAGTTTTGTCTCTGAATTGTCTTAAACATTTGCACTATTATCTGCACCTTTTTAATTTCTTGAGCATGCTCCAGAAAATCTTGTCCTGAAGGCCATTTCTTAGAAGGGCTGTGTTTTTTCCATCTCTTACCTTCCCCGTTGCACCCAGAGACCTAGCTCACCTGCCTCTTCACAGATGTTGGCTCTCCATCTTGCATCAGCCACGGAGTGGAAGGATACGGGGCACAGCAGCTTCTCTTCCCAACTCTAATTTTAAGGCCAAGAACAATGAAAACACCGAATTCCTTCAGCTTCTGAATACCACGCACATATTGTCCTTGTACTCTAACATTTCTTTTGAGATGTTAAGGAGTTTTCAAATTTCTTTCTACAAAGGAGCAGGGCAAGCAAAGGGAAGGAAGCATACACAACTGCAGAGGAGAAGGGTGCCTATAAAGCTTACGTGGCCTCATTACTAATTGAGTTCAACATGGTGGAGTTCTTCTTGCCCACAAGAATTTAAATGGGGAGGAGAAATCTTGCCAGAATAACCCAGGGCAAAGATGAACACCCAACTGAAAAAGCCAATGCCAAGCCAAGCAGTGTAGCATAACAATCAAGCACTTGCCAGCAGTGAGAGCAGTGGGAGCCCACCTACAGTAACCCAACAAGAGCAAGTTCTCAGCAAAGTAAAGCAACACGTGATCCAAGGAGGCTTAGCTCCAGCCAGCTGACCTGAGTGAGAAGGAGGTTGTCTGCATAAAGAATTGTAGCAGAAAGTAACTACAGATCTTGCTGATATGATGTCTTTTAGTGCCTCTCACAAAGGAAAAACTGTCACTGAGTATTAATGGAGTGAGTAAAGTAATTAGGTCTAATTTCAAATGTCTCTAATTAAATAACAGAGTGAGTTAGCTGTACAGTTCAGCTCTGCTCATCAAAAAGAAAATTGTCAAATTGTCCGCATTTGCAAACCTCACGCTGACTCCTTGGATGGCTCAGACAGGGCTTGTTTGGAAAAACATGCAAGCTGTGGACAAGCTGTCAAGATCAAGTGCACCTTCTGTTTTTCGGTTCATAAGACTTGGATCTTCTAGATTAAAACTTCAAAGCTCAGCTCTGCCCTCAGGTATTCAAGAGAAACCAAGGTGAACCTGGCCAAACCAAGAGCTGTCTCTGAGTCTGAGAAGAACCCTTCAATTTCCAAGAGGGCCAACAGCATCCCGGGGGGATCAGAAGTGGGGTAGTTAGCAGATCAAGGGAGGTTCTTCTTCCCTTCTAATCTGCACTAGTGAGGCCCCATCTGGAGGATTGTGTCCAGTTCTGGGTCCCTCAGTTCAAGAAGGACACAGAGTTGCCGGAGGGTGACCAGTGTAGAGCAAGAAAGATGAAGGAAGTGGAATCCCTCCCTTATGAGTAAAGGCTGAGGGAGCTGGGTCTCTTTAGCTTGGAGAAGAGGAGGCTGAGGGGTGACCTAATGAATGTCTATAAATATGTGAGGGGTGGGTGTCAGGAGGATGGAGCCAGGCTCTTCTCAAGGGCATCTGGGGATAGGACAAGGGGCAATGGGTGCAAGCTGGAACACAGGAGGATCCATATAAATATCAGAAAGAATTTCTTCCCAGTGAGGGTAACGGAGCATTGGAACAGGCTGCCCAGGGGGGTTGTGGAGTCTCCTTCCCTGGAGACGTTGAACATCTGGATGTTGACTTGCCTGGATGTGTTCCTGTGCAACTTGGTCTAGGTGATCCTGCTAGGTAGGGGGTTTGGACTAGATGATCTTTCGAGGTTCTTTCTAATCCCTAATGATGCTATGATTCTAACTCATAACTGGGAAATATGCTCCCCAAAAGGCAGGTGTGCATGCTCAGCCTACCAAACGGCAAAGCCCGTGTAACCACTTGTCCGTGAGCCAAATTTTATAGTAACAGTGTTTGCAACTGTGAATCCAGATCCTGGTGTCAGCTGTGAACAGACTTCGTGTACAGTGGTACCACTGCATTGGCTAGAGATATGTGTGAGACTAAAGCATGTAGTTAAGGTTAGAAACTGGCTCCCAGACTCCAGCTCTCCCTGATACACATTCTGGAGCTGGTTCAGCCCTGCTGCAGCCTCAGACATCTTGCTGGCTGGCCAGACACCATTGCTTCTTGTGCTGTGCCTGTGAGAAAACATCTTTGATGACTCAGAAGTAACAATTGTAAGAGACATGGTTCAAGGTGCAAAGCTGCGGTGGAAAGTGTTGAAAGCCCAGGAGTGCATAAGCTGAGCATAACATATGTGGTGTTTATGGCTTTCAAAAAGATAGACAGACTCTGTAGCTGGCAACTTTTGGGCACTTTGAAAAAATGACAGGCTAGCTGACTAATGGGAGATTTCAATATCTAGACCCCTTGACCTATCTCACGAGACCCATGCTCTGGGCAGGTTCACCTGCCATGGGCAAAACCAATGAAAAGTTTACATTCAGTAACAGCATTTGTTTTCCTTTGGCTGTGTGAAGGATGCTAATAGTGGGGACTCACATCTGAGCAAGTGAAAATTTGCATGGCAACATCAAAATACTGCTGAAAGCCAAAAGAGGAAAATGAAAGGAGTGCGAATGGAGGAGACGTAGCACTTGGTTATGTTCCTGCTCTGGTCTTTGCGTTAAGGACCCTCTCCTAGAACTGCTGCTTACAGCTCATTTTATGAAAATTAGTAATTTGCAAAACACCTCTCTCACTGGCCCACACGGTCACTGGCCTTGCTGAGACTGCTGCTGGGGTCACTCAGAGGTGACAAAGGGTGGATTTGGAAGCCTAGCATCTGGCAATAAATGAAGGCCACCAAACTAATGTCATGTTCACCTCTGAGGACTCACTGGATAAAGACAACTTATATGCCGTTGTTGACCTGTGCTGGATTTGAGTTGGTGACCTAGCGATGAAAGGATTTTTTGTCCTAGTGCCAGTTCTTTGACTTGTTCTGCTGTAACAATAAATATCCCCCAAACCTCTTGGAACTCCCAGCAATCACAACCTTAAAATAAACTTATAGCACAGGCTAGTGATTACCGAAAGTTTCTTATTGTTTCCCCTCCGGGAGATGTGTATCCCTCAGGAAATGAATTTCTAATTAGATAGGAGAAGCAGGGCAGCAACAATAGTGTGGGAAAGCTAAATTAATAAAAGCTCCTAGATATGCTCTGACCACCCCGTAAATAGATGACAAATGATGAAGTGTGACTGGACCAGGGGTTTTTAATTTTGTGTCTTGGAGATGCCTGTGCCAGCTGCAGCAGAAGAGAAGTGAGTGACGGAAGAACACAAATAAAGGTAGGAAAAACCTGCACAGAGAAGCCCACGGGAATATTTCAGCCTGCAAATTCCAGACCAGCTGAGGTTGCTGGCAACAGTCAGTGCAGAACTTCAGCTACTAGTTCTTCAGGCAGGTTATTAAATAGTTGTGTCATGTGTTCCTCCAAGGTGCTAACCCACCCCCTTTCACAGTCCAGTGTTCGTTCCTTTTGTATGCACACATCTAGAGATTCAGGATCTAATTCAAGCCAGTGCCCTATCCATTCATGGAAAGTTGGGGCTGAAACAGTCTCTGGGCACTGAATGGATCAAGATCAGTGAGACTGGAAAGAGTTTTTGGACGTAAATGCTTGTGATGGTTCACTATCACAGCTGGAAACACTGTGTCTTGGTTTTGTTTCTGTGAGTGGAAGAGAAAGTCCTCTCCAAATATCCTGCTGGTATTTGCTTCATTTCTCACAATAACTATCAGTTATAAAACTCGCAAATGTAAGGAGACCTTTGGAAAATATCTCCAGTTTCATCATCCCTGTAATGGTGGTATCCAGAGCAGGAAATTTGGTACTTGGTCTGTCTGGAAGTGAACATCAGGGTCTACTCCCACACTCCTGATATTTGATGCTACTAAGGACCAAACTCTTCAAGCTGCATGTTTCTGGGCAAGATGAGCTATCTGACTGCTTAGCTGGGCTGGAAGGTACCTCAGCATATGAGGAGATGTGCCCTAAGGGAGATAAAATAGGGATGAGCCCTTAGTGGGAGCTAAAATAGGGATGTCAAGTACATGCTTGCTGTAATATACAGCCATATCCAGGATTTGCAAGGGGATGGACATGGGAGACCCCTATGAATTTACTCAACATTAAAGAAGAAATCCCATTCGTGTCTGCTCAGAAGCAATGGAAAAGGTAGAATAAACAGCAACAAGTTAAAATAAAGCTGAGGAAAGAAGAGGATTTATTTTTAGGTGTGAATGTTGCCTTTCTCTGGGTAACTCAGAGCTTTGTTTTATTTTGAAGTGAAAACCAAACTAGTCCCTACATAACCGCAAATGTTTTGTATTCTGAGGCCCGGCAAGGTCTTTTTGTTGCACTTCATCTTAACTTGCAAATTGAAGCAAATTGTAGGGATCCCAAAACAACTCACACCAAAATCTAGAAAGGCAAAACCGGCTTTGTTCTTTTGGAATCCAAGCCACAGTATCTCAGCTGGTCAGAGCTGTACTCACATAGTAAAATACTCTGGTTTTAGGATTACCTTCACCATTTTGATCAAAACCACAGCTGCAACCTGTAGCTGTTACAGTTGGTTGTTGTTACTTCTCTTAAGCTGCCAATCTACACATGTGTGCATTCTTCTATAATTTGCAGATAAGCCTTTATCCTTGAGAGACATAGTGAGGAGTGTTTCTCTTGATGGTGCCAAACCACATTTCTTAGTGACTCCCCTGTGGGTATTAATTGATTCTGAAGTGGTGATGCCAGGAAAACATCCTAATTTCAGCAACATATGTTGATGTGACAGCAGTATATATTGTGGACTTACAGATAATACGTTCAGCCTGCTCCTTAAAGAAACAGACTGAATTTAAGCATCTGCTGATGCTTTCTATCCCTGGGGTTAGGGTAGGGTTAGAGAACAAATCATCAGATTGGTATGTTTGTAAGAGTTTATCCTTCTGCAGCTGTAATTGTGGTCACCCTTGCTGGTGAGCATGCAAAATAAGGCAGAACACATTCATAATAGCTTAGGTAGTCCATTTTCCTGCACTACACATGAGGATTTTTCACATCTGAGCTTCTGGGAGACAGAAAGATACCTTTGTAGGTCACACAAGCTTAATTGCTTATGGTCTTTTGTAGGTAGCACTAGATCATCTTGCCCTAGGGTAAGATTCTTTTCCAGCTTAAGAGTGTAACTAATGGTTTTGTCTACTCTAGTTTTAAATAGCTACCAACAATAAGCATTTGCAGTGTCCCTCAAGAACCTGTGTCACAGACAGTGGGATGTTGGTGTATTCTAGAATGTAACCTTTTTTTTGGTACAAAGACAGAGACTACATAGTATTGGTCTTCAGGAAGGAGAAATTACTTGAAATAGGATAAGACATTACCTCCAGGCAGAGTACAGATGGGGAAAGCACTGAAAGAAACATTTTAAACGGCCTACTGCTTCCATTTGGTATTTAATCTCCTCGTGATTTGTGGTATCAGCTTCATCTATTTGATGTAAACCAAGAGTAACTCAAACTTATCTGCAGTTGGGTTTTCTCCTTCCATGTCTTTTGTTTATTGAGTTAATCATGATGCACAAAGTGTGAAGAGGGCAAGATGCAACTGTGGAGAGCAGTGGTACCTCTCCATTTGTCTCATCCTGGATGGTTGATCATATAGCTAAGAATGCCTTAAATGAGAATCCATCCCATGAGGATACTTTAGGGCATGTCCCTTTTAATTTCCACCTTGCAGTGTAAACCATCTTCCACTTGTGGTTCTTGCTAATGCACAGAGGTGCATCAAGTAGAGCTGGGCTTGGAGCATTCATCTTCCACATCCTGCCCCTGTCCCATTGGTCTTTTAGCTTTGTGGTTGGTTCTATGCAGTGCTCCATCCAATCCAGGACATGTATCAAAGTTTTGTTTATTAAGAAGAGACAGTGGCAAAACATTTAGGAGATGTTGCTAAGACCAGTATTGAACTTGCTGGTTCCTGTTACTTCTTTCTTTCATTTAATATTGTGCACTATATATCCACCTACCACTTCTTCCATACTTAGACTGTCAGCTGCTTGGACAAGGACTCCACGCATACCCTGCCTTTATAAAGCACAATTAAACAGAGCCAATGACAAGATGTCTGGCCAATATGCGAGAAATCCACGAATGTTTTGAATTTTCCTTTTGTTAAACTGCTTCTGATCTGGGTGTCACTTAGTCCTAGGCTGTAAAAGGTAACAGTTCTTAGAAGGATCAACCTCCCTGAACTATTTTCTCTTGTTGTTAACAATTTCCATCTCATTTCCTATTTCCGGCTCTAACTCCTGCCGATAATGCCCCTCAGCTAATATTGAAACCAAGAGGGAAAAATATATGAATAGTAGACATCCGATCCAAGCTTTGTGTGAAGAATTCAGGGATGGAATGTTCTCAAGAACAAGAGGGGTTTTTAAATAGCAAAAGATTGCTTGTTTAGGAAGAAAATTTGCACTGACACCTATATTCAGTACTGCTGATATTCGTTCCCACAGTGCTCTTAGGTCAAATGTAACTACACTTTTGGGAATGCACAGTTTACAGTTTTTCATTGAGAGGTTCTCCACGCATGGAGTATGGTTGCAGGGCAGTTTGCTGCACTTCTGCACCTTGTATAGATATTGATATGCTGGCTTTAAAGAGCAAATACCAGTCATTGACTGGGTTTGTGATTGCATGCAGCATTGTGTCTTGGTTAGCAGTATTGGTTTGCTGTGCCCTTGCCTCCTGCTCTGGCTTCTCAGTCTCCAGCTGTGCATCAGTTCTGTCAGCAGTATTTTGTGCTCCACTCCGAGCCACATCCAGCCCCTTCACTTCCAGAAAAGGTTATTTTTCCTACAGACCTGCAGCAGTTCTTGTGCACAGATGGTTGTGCAGATGTGCAGCTACTATTGGAGATGAGTAGCCGGGGTGATATAAAGGCAGACCCATCTTATCACAGTATTGCAGCTAGAAGTCATAGAAAACTAATTTGGCAATTTCTGGGTGAGTTGCCATCTGTTCTTTTGCAGAACAGAGAAAAACAAGTACTTTATTTACATAATGACTAGTACTCAAGCAAGAAGTGGTTATGGGAAGTTCTCTCTGAGCAGTGATCATGAGATGGTCTTGCTGTTTTAGCAGTTTTATAACCTAACCTACACTGGAAATACATCAAAGACGAGTTGGCTATGAAAGACAGGAAGGGAGTGGTCTGAGGAACTGCAGCTACACCAGTGAGTTCAGCACAGCCAAGGAATGTCCTCAGGCACCACAACTCAATTGTGCTGTTAAATTGTCAGTCCCTGACTAGCAAATGAAGATGGCTTGGGAGTTGGCAGGGGCTCATGGCAGTTTGGATGTGGCCACCCTGCTCTGGAGGACAGCAGTATAAACTCAAGCAGTTGCTTGCCAATGGCTTCAATGTTAGCGACCCATTCTGGGCATGAACACTGGGACAGATAATTGCTGGTAGGAAGTGAAAACTGCACTGGGTGGATTTGGTTTTTGGCACTAATATTCACAGACTTCTTTGTATGAAGGAAGAGGGTGTATGTGACTCAGAGTCTTGTATGCAGCTCTGGAAGTGGACCTCACAGAGCTGCCTAAATTCAAGTTATTTGAGGATATCTCTCTCCCTTTGTGTGTAAAGCAATATCTGGTTGGGGTTTGAATTGTCTTCCACTGGATATTCTGTTAACCCATGACTGGGCTGCACAAGGGACAGGGCAGTCCTAATCCTCCTAGTGCATAAGATTCTGTCCAGGTCTTCTGCTACCCCAGCTGCTGGCAAATACAAGTCCTCAAGACATGTGGTAACTCAGTCAGGCATGCATCTTCCTTAACAGTCCTGGGCTCCTACTCTTCTTGCTGCTACTGCCTTCAAGACCCCTGATCTGCTTGTTCCATAGGTGAATTTGGATCTTCTGTTGGCATTTACCACCTCCAGGACTCCTGCACTAACACATCTCTCAGCAACAAAGGGCCAATTGGGTTTTTTTTTCTAAAAAACCATCTGGGATGGTGGGGAAGCAGAGCTTTGGGGGATATCTGTGTTGGCAGAGTAAATTTCTTCCACAGCCCAGGGCATCATGGAAGTGGTGATGGAAGTGGTGATGGAGCCTTCTATCACTCCCAGCACAGCCAGTGCTTCCTGCAGATTCTTCACTCCTCCATTTCTTACTGCTCTTCCACTCCTTGTTTTTGCCTTGCTCTAGTTGGCTGGACCCCACCACTGCCAATCTGTATTAAGATGCTCCTGAGTCTGAGTACCTTCAGTTAATTTGTGTTAACCTACAGATCTTCTGCCTTCAGCATTGTCTCTACTACCAAGGAAATTATTTCCTTTGGCTCCAAGCAGTAACATAACAGTTAATCAGGAAGGCAAGATACATGTATTATCCACAGAAGTGGCCTGCAGAGACTCCTTACGGGCCAATAAGTCCCAATTGCCTCTTGGCCAGAAGCTTTCCTTTAATCACAAGCTCTTTCTGCACTTTGTTACAGAGATTTAAAACTGTAGTCCTCAGGGTCCTTGGTACATTTTGATACAGAGGAACCACCATGACCTGAAATCTGGGTGTGCTTTTGCTAGCATCATCATGGTTTATTCCAGTCTCACATTTTCATCATTGAGGACATTGAGGTAAAGCAGGTACCCTGCATTGCACTCTCTTACTGTTACTCTTAGGTAGTCTCCACAAGCCTGTAAGATGTGGTTCAGCTGAGCCAGGTGTGCCTATTTTGTCCAGGTGGAGGGAGGCAGGTCCACGGGTCATAGTGCTCAAACCAAGATTATTTAGAGCCAAAGGAAGAGGGGTGTAGTTGAGGGCCTGAGAAGTCTGGTCTGTGAGAATAATGAAGGTGAGAGTGTGGGGAGAAAAGATGTTTCAGGGCCTGGTAAAAGCTTTGGGTCTTGCTAAAGCTTTGTTAGGTTGCTGTTAACAGGAGGAAAGCTTTGGAGTTGTCTGCTGCTACATGTGACTCATAGGTCAGAGTCTTGAAGAGCAAGCTCAGCTGCCCAGAGTAAAAGCCATGCCTGTTGCTGGACACTAGTAAGCCCTTCTGAATTTTTTGAATCTTTTGTTCTTTTGACTCATGAAGTCCTGATGAGTCACACTGAATATCAGCAGTGTAGGTCAAAATCCTTTTTGTGTGTGATGACTTTTCTTCTGCCTTTCTCTTAGCTATATAAACATATAAGGGCTCCCTGAGACTCTTCCAGGAAGCCTCTAAATCACTTTGTTGATCAGCTGTTGGTTGCTCTGACCTGAATGCAACAAAAGCTCAGCAGCCCAGTATGGGATACGATTGAACCTTTACAAAACTCCGTAGTAATTAGTGTGTTCAGTAGCTCTGTGGTTTGGTTCTGGGTAGCCTGGGGGAGTGGAAATAACTCATGGGTCAGGGTAAAGGCAGCTTGATAAAGCAAAAGCAAAGACTGTGTGTAGAAGCGAAGAAAAAAAAATACTCTTTACTTCACATCAGCTGGATGCTGCTGTCCAGCCTCTTTCTGGAAAGCAGGGCTTCAGCATGTTTAGCAGTTGCTCTGGGAAACAAGCACAGTAAAAAATGCCCCTTCTCTTCCTTCTTATCCTTACTCTTAGGTTTTATTACTGAGCAGACTTCATATGGCATGGAGATCCCTTTAGTCAGTTTGGGTCAGCTACCCTGTCTATGTCCCCTGCCAGGATCTTGGCCACCCCCAACCTACCGATGGTGGGGAAAATGTTGGGGAGATAGACTTGAAGCTGTGAGCTCTGCTCAGCAGTACTGGCCTGGTGTGTTATAAACATCTTTGTAGCTGCCACTATGGAGCACAGGCACTAAGGGGGCTGCTATAGGGAAAATTATCTCAGCCAGGACCAGGACACCCATTGACCATGCAAGTGTCCTGGCAACAGAGAAAGAGCGCAGTGAGAGGCAAAGTCTGGCCCAGAGCCCATGGTGTAGGAGGGAAAGGCTGGCTGGAGAGTGAGGGCTGGGAAGGCAGTAGAAGAATTTGCAGGTATGCCTGTGAGAAAGAGAAACTGGAGCTCCTTTGCTGCTCCTAGAAAGGCATGGGATGCTGTTTTGGAAATTGATTGTTCTCTTGGCAGTATTCTCCAGAAAAAAGGTGGTTGGGGAGCTCTATGAACTGCTGGCTTGAGCTGTGGCACAGGAACTGTGCGTCTCACTTGGGGAGGGGGAGGCCTGTAGACACATCTGCTCTTTCTCACAGCCTTTTGGGTGGGAGAAGAACCAGGGAAGAACTGCCAGCTGGAATGGCTCCTCTGTCCACTGCCCAGTTCACACTGGGCCCTGCGCCCTGGCTCCCTGTCCGCAGTTTCCACCCTCATTGTAGGTTGTCCTCTATGACAGGGTATCACCAGGACACTTAGCACTTTTCTGGACTGAAAGTTCAGAGCAACAGCATGGCAAAGCCAAGTACAAAGTTTTCCCAGTCGTTCTTGCATGGGCAAAATGGCCAGCCTTTGCCTTTCCAGCATCCTTTCAGATGCTTCAGGCTGTGAATGTCCCCAGGAGGGAAAAATGAGCTCGGGAAATGAGGCCTGTCCACGAAGATTAAAAGTAAAGGAAAAGAAAAAAGAGCCTCCTAGTGTTAGGGTTGCAAGGAGAATGATCTCCAAGCCTTGTGTCTGCACAAATCCAGGACAGAAGCTGATGGCGGATGCCTGGTATGAAACAACCCTGACTCAATGGATGGTGATGTGGGGGCAGCAAGATTTGTTGCTGACCCATCTAAGAAAAGCTCAGGAGTGACCAGTATGGGTGAGAAAGGTGGAACCTAATGCTGGGCTTCAAAGTTTAATTTTGTATACCTGGGTGAGAGAGTGACATCGCAAAACCACCCCGATTCCTCTGGGTACTGGCAGCACTTGGTACAAAACTGCTTCTAGGCAGAGTGCTTGGTTTTTTCCCTCAGAAAATGTTAATTTGTCACAATGGAAACACTCCACAGGGCTGTATTGCCTCTGTAACTCTGTGAGAGAAGCCAGGCTGTTTTCTTACCCAACTCCTTGGCTCCTTGTAGCCCACCCTGGCAGGATGCTGCAGAGCTGCCATCCTCTGGTTTAACCCTCCACCCCATCCTCAAGTCCCACCTCACTAGACAGTCAAATGCCTGCTGACCTGTGAAGGTGAAGCTGAAGGGCAGTGCTCTGCTCCCTGCCTTGATCATTTCTGGCTCAGGAATTGAAGAAACTTTTCTGCCTAATTGTGCAACTTATTGGGAAGTCAACCAGGGAATAATCTTGTTTCCATGTTCATGGGCTTGTTGGGGAGATGCTGGATGAAGACTGCCTGCTTTCCTGCTGGAAGCTGGGCCATTTCCAGGCAAATGGTATGTAAGTGGTGTCTGGAGGGATATTAAAATCACTTAATCTAAGGAAATATTTTGAAGAAATATTGCTCCCCCTCAGAAGACAAAGCTTTGGATTTGCAGCTTTCACTAAACACGTGGCTCTGTGCAGAAGTTCATAATGAATGCTGTGTGTTGGAAGGGACTATTAAAGATCACCTAGTCCAACTGTCTTACAGTGAGGAGGGGCATCTGCATCTAGGTCAGGCTGTTGAGAGCTCAGTCCAACCTGATCCGGAATGTCCCCAGGGATGGGGCATCTACCACCTCTCTGGGCAACCTGGGTCAGTGTCTTGCCACCCTCAGTGACAGAAATTTCTTCCTTACATCTAGTATAAATCTCTCCTCTTTAGTTTATACCATCATACCTTGTCTTGTTGAAACAGGCTGCCCTGAAAATTCTGTTCCTATTTTTCTTATGAGTCCCTTTTGAGCACCGAAGGGCTGCAATAAGGTCTTTCTGGGGCCTTCCAGGCTGAACAGCCCCAGCACTTCCTAGGAGAAGTGTTCCATCCTGATGATAATTTTTGTCAGCCCTGAAGTTGCCTGTCTTGAGCCCACGTTGGGAAATCAGAGTATTTTCACTTCAGCAGGACATCTGAGAAGGAGCTTGAGAATGTAGTCTGATAGTTTGATACCATTTTTTCACCTCTAAAGGAAAGGATCCCAGGTTTGGAGGCTCAGAAGTAAAATCAGAACCCTTTATTAAGATAGAAAGGAGGTGATTGCTGCCTCAAACTTAACCTCCCCACAGCATTTCCAAATGGAAGCACTTTTCTGCTTAAAATGCCCCAACCTTGTTTTTATGTAGACTTGACCAGCCTGGGAAATTTAAAACCTGTTTTGATTGCAATTCAGACCAGTTCACAATCATCTTAAAAGTGGTTGTTGTTTATTTTATTGAGTATTTCTCAAGAAACACTTTTTACATTCCTGGGCTGAGCAGGGCATCGCTGCAGCACTGAGCTCAGCTTGATCCAAAGATGGAGCAGTCTGAACTGAGCCAAGAGCAAAGGGGGAGAAAATAAATGAAAAAAATAATCATGTAAAAAAACCCCAATGCTCCATCATCTCAGGAGTTCTTAACTAGCAGAGGATCTTTAACAAACTAGTTAGTGACCACAACAAATTACGAACAAGTCTCTAAGTTGTTGTAGTTGAGCAGAAGTTAACAGTGTCTGGTTTGCAGTAGCAAAGACTTGTTTGTATTTTCCAGTGCAGTTTTACAAATAGTGGAAGTTACTTACCCTGTCTCTTCTCAGCTACTGCTGGCTTTGAATGAGGCTTCAATTTGTTAGAAATTTCTGTTTCACATACATAAAAATAAAATATTTTTATGCAATGTATCTTAAAAGGACTTACAATTAACTATGAGAGCACAAACACCTACCACGACTTAGGGATTTAATTTGCTGCTCTCAAAAGGGTGCAGCAGGAGGTCAACATCTCCAGGTTGTGTGTCACAGTGTGTGAGAGTAAATAAACTTTGCCTGGGTCTCCTTAAGCAACATTTCACTCTGAATAACCCTGGTGATTTAGTTCGTACTGGAACATTGGTTTTAGTTCCATTTTGCTTTATTGCCACTGTGCTTAATTGATTCAACACCAGGATAGAGCTGTGTAATTAGGCTGCTTAAGTGTAATGAAACCCTCACAATGTCAGAAATGAATGTTTTGTCTGCTGATTTCTGGGAAGATTGCTATTTAAACATTTTAGAACTATCAGATACAGAGATCTGTGCAGAATTAGAATTTTATGAAGCTACAGACTGAATAGTTTGGTTTTCATGCAGGTGTTCTCCAAATAAACAAATTGTAAATACAAACTTCAGAGAGATTGATTTTATTTTTCTTAAGCACCCAGCAATGAAATATCTTTACCTGGAACTAGTGTGTACTTAGTGTCTAGGTTGATGTTAGCTGCCTGCTTGCCTCCTGACAAATCTTTGCTATAGCTCACTTCATTCAGCGAGCATTGCTGAGTGGAGGGCTGCTGGCCACCTCGCTGTGTTTGTAGCGGGAGACCTTGAAAATGTAGTTTCTACGGAAAAACAAGCCTGAAGAGCCCCGTTATATTTATTTTTTAATTTCCTCTGCTTCCCACTCTGAGGCAGCCAGAGCAACTTTGCCTGTCTCCACCAGGTGGTACTGTTAAGCTGCTTTTGGAGACAGATTTGCTTGGTCCATCACAATTACCTCTTTCGGATGTGGCTTGTTACAGCTTTCCACCCCTGTTAGTTGTAATAGCATCAGCTCAGTGGGTGCATTCATGCCCCGTTTTCCTTCGCAATGCAGATCAAACACGAGATTTCCCCACCCCCCCTTTTAATGAAAGTGATGGGCTGGCAATTTCCAGTGAGACCCTCACAGCAAGTATTTGGGATCCCTGCTTTTGTGGAGATGTGTTCTATATGAGCAGTGTAACTCCTTGATAGCTGTGCAAAATCCAAGGACACATCAGGACTTTGCTATGAGTTTATGTCTGTCTTGTGACACGCATCTTTCTCTGGGTGACATGGGTAACACTGTTGACAGGAGGAGACGGTGAGGGTCCTGGGTAGTGGAACTCCTGGGGCTTTTCTGTGCAAGGCCGATAGCTGTCTGTATAGTCTCAGACAGCTTTTCCTCATACCTAGAAATCTTGTCCAGGAAGACTCTCTAAGGTGTTTTCTGTGACTCCCTATGATATCCATAAAGGCACAGTGGTTGTGACTGGGTCGCTGTGTGTCCTGAGCTCCCAGCCACAACCATGTGGAATGTCCCAACAGATTTGCACAGCTCTGTGAAAAGGACTAGAGGCATTAGAGCAACAGCCTTCTTGCACAGTAATTCTGTCAGTTTGCATAGATACCAGATTTAGTGCTGGTATTGCTCTTCTAGGAGGGAAGAGGACACAGGTACATGGAGGTACACCTATCTCATTGTTATTGAGCTATTAAAATGCCATAGGAGCAATGCAATCATTGAAATCCCTGGAAAATCTAATAAGCTGTTAAAATCTAAGGGTATTAACACTGCAGCTCTCACTTCCACAAGGAAATTGCCAGCCGTGTACTCCATTCATTGGAATTACTTATAGACTCACTCATGTAAGCATGATTAATATTATTTTGTGCTTACTTAACCACGAACTTCCTTGTGTCTGAACAAACACAGCCCTTATCTACTGCTGACTTTCCATACATGGCCTTGGAGCACTTGTCTAGTTCATGGCTTTTATTCTTAAGAAAATATATTTGCATGTGCTGCAACAGGCTGGGTTACAGAGGTTTTGCTTTGAGGCTGGTGCTGTTTATAGAGCTGAAGGTCATGGGCCACAGAGATGATGAAAAGATGCTTGAACTGAAAGATCAGGTGCTTTCCAGAGCAAAACTATTCAGTTGGCAGAAAGTGGTCAGTGGGAGTATCAGCAGCTACTTTTGGAGAGTTGCAGCTCTGAGGAAACTAGATTTTGAGCCTCCTGCCATTGTGTAGTGTTTGTGCCACTGTGGCATATGCAGAACACATGCTGCGTTTGGCATGGCTGCACAGGCAGCATTAGGGGCTTTGAACCACAAGCCCTGCTGTAAAACAGTTCTGCTTACAATGGAGAAGCTCCAAATTTGGCTGGGTGATGGCATAGGTTACCCTAAGTGCTAGGTCTTCCTAAGGATCTAGACGCTGTGGAGTAAATTATATATGGTGTAGGGATGAGAAGCTGAAGTGACATTGGTTTTCCTTCGTGTTTTTATCCAGGTAAATTTAAAAGCTGCTTTTAAAACCCTGTGGCTCTTGTCTATAAAGTATCAATGCACCATCTCACATCCTTAAAATGATGGATGAGGTGAATAGAGGTCATCCTCTTTATCTTCCCTCCCTCCACAAACAAGTACTATTGCTGAATTAACAGAGAGGGAAGTTAAGTATCTTTTAATGGAAGTCCCCAAATGGATGATTTTTTCTGATATCTTGGGAAATTATGTCAATTTGCAAGCAAGGTGTCTGTTACTACTTGGGTTTGAACACTACTTTGTTGCCATCAGCACTCACTCTCTGTGACTGTGTGACCTTGTGTGGTAATGCTGGGCTGTAAAGAGAAGAGAACAGGGGCTGTGTTAAAAGGGGCCATTAGTTGAACAAGCAGGAGGAACCACTGAGAATGCTTCTCCTCATACTAACATGTAGATGGAGAAAACATTCTTTCCACTGTCTTTAGGAGTTTGTCAGACGTGATCTTGATGGATCATGAGTTAATTTGGTGGTTTTTATTTTTAATGGAGCATCATGCTGGACCCTTTGAGCCTCTTCTTTGGTTCTGTACAGAGCATCTGCTCTTTAAGTAGGATAGAGAGACTTCCAGAAAAGCAGTTGCTGAAGGCTGTGACTCCTCATGGGACAGAAAGTTCACAGCAGTAGCAAGCCTGATGTCATAACTGCTCATTCTTGCTTCCTCTCAATTTAATTTCTTCCTGGCTTAATTTACTAGTGCTCTGTTCATAACCTTGCTTTTCCCTGGTACCATTTCTCTGTGGTGCTCTAGCTGCATCTCCCCAGCTCTGTCTGTGGACCTGTGGAACGAGTTTCACAAGTTCCTGGCTGTGTAATGTTGATGTGCCAAATGGATTCGGTTCCCACGTATCGATATTGGTGTTGCAAGTGATGGGGTCATGGGGTGTTTCCTTCTTTGGGACTATTTTTTACCATATATTTCACTGTCTTTTCTTAAATTTTAGTCTATTATTAATGGTTTTTTAGTGATACCTACCTGCAGCACTTCTTGGTATAATAATGCTTGTCTCTCTTGGTTACAGCTCTTCTTAGGGTTTAAAATACAGCATCAAAAATTCCTCACAAGTAAAATAGTCCTATTCGAGCAAAGGGTTCATCATGCTTCCCATCTACTGTGCATTTCTCCCCCGCATATGGCAGGTGATTAATATAATCCCCTTTATCCTCTTTTCCTGCTTATTTTCGTGAAAATTGAAAAGAGAGCAAGTATTTATTTCTCGAGTGTGATTGCACAACAGAGGAAGGCGTTACCAGCATCTCATTTGGCTTTCAGTGCTCAGAATATTGTGCAAAGCCCCAACGGGCTCTGTGAGATGAACATCTTTGCTTTAGCATCTGATTAGCGGGGTTTGGTAACAAATGCACCCACATACCCCTGTGGAATAGCACGTAAATAAGAGCAGCTGATATTCACTAAGCAAAGACTTTGTTTAAAGCCTTTTCAAGCATGTCTGTTATGGGGCTGAACAAAGATGCCCAGCAGTGGGAGAAGTGGAACTTGGAGTGGATCTGGAGAAACCAAACTGTGTGAGAGTCATATTTTTCCTGAAATACTTCATCTTTTTGTATCTTTCTTTGAGCTGCAGTGCTTGAGAAACAGACAAGTACATGAAACCATTTGTCTGCCCTCAAAACCCTGCATTTCTGTTGTGAAGATGCGGCACAGAGGATGTTAAGGTGACTGGGAGCGATATGCAAATGAGTTTCTGGGTACAGTCTGCTACTGCAGCAAACCAGAAAGAAACCATCCTTACCTGGTTTGACTGGACAATTGAGTACTGTTACATCATTACTAGAAGATTGAGATTAGGAGCTTATCTGGGGCCATGCTAGCCTTGAGTTGATGATGTATAGAGAGGATCTAGAATCCTCTAGATTGGAAAAGACCTTTAAGATCATGAAGTCTGACTGTAAACCAAGCACTACCAAGTCCACCACTCAACTACGTCAAAAGCACCATGTCTACCTGCCTTTAAAATTCTTCCAGGATTGGTGACTTCTCTAGGAAGCCTGCTCCAATGCTGACTATCCTTTAGATCCAGAAAATTTTCCAAATATTCAGTGTAAACCTCACCTGGAACAACCCGAGTCCATTTTTTCTTATGCTATTTGTGAGAACTGGGGAGAACAGACTGACTCCCACCTTGCTAAAACCTTCCAGGTAGTTGTAGAGAGTGATAAGGTCTCCCTTCAGCTTTTTTTTTTTCTCCAGGCTAAACTCCACAGATAAAGGGGCCTTGGTAACAAAAGTGTCATAAGAATCCCTAGTGCTTGGCAGGCTCATGTGTGCGTTGGCCAGCACAGGCATGGTAACTAACTCCACAGAGCAATGAGGTTGCTTTGCAATAAATAGCCTATGGCATAGGTAGACACTTCTAGGAGGAGTCTACAAATGTCTCATAAGCTCTGTAGTGTTTTTTTAGTTTTTCGGAAATGGTTATCCTCACCTTGAAAAAAGCCTGCAGAATTGACTGCTACCTTCTCTGGAAAAGAGGAAGCATAAAAGGCTTTAAATGGAGAGAGGAAGCCCACCACACTTCATTATAAAGTGTGGCCAGACTGCTTTCAGAAGTTATTTGTCCCTTACTCAAAAATCATGAGCTTGACTTTTCCTTTTCTCCCCCTCCAGGTGTTGTGTTTAAGCCAAATAACTTCAACATTTGAGTTTTATAGATCAGATCACTTGCATCAACCTGTATTTGTCTGTAGATAAAGCAGTTCTATAGTCGATGAATGTACAAAGATTGGAAAGCTTGCTTTATTTTATCAAGAAGTGAGTTTGTAGTGAAAGTACTGTTGGAGCCCTAGGGAGAGGAGCAAGTTTAATCTTTGAATGCAGCCTGTGCCTGCAAGGCACAGGGACCTGTTAGCATTCGTCAGTGCAGTAGCCTATGATGCTGTAGCATCACCTGCTTTTCCCATCCAAGCTTTCTGAGCAGCTGTGCACTTGTACTGTAATGGTTTCCTATGTTTTTTCTTTCTTTTCTGTCCATTTCCTTCGCAGGATCCTGCCCAATCTCACGTGCTGAGGGATGCACGTCCAACAGGGATGGTCCAACGCTGTCCAAGACAATTTGTGTGTTGGAGAGCACATTTTGTCTGTGTGTCCTTTGGGAGTCTCGTGGAGTATTGAGGAGAATGGCATTCCCTACCCTGGAGAGTGTGGAAGTATTGGATGTTGAAGGATTATGAGCTTAAGGACGATTCAGCAGGACCCAGGGCAGCAGGACCATCTGCCTCTACTCAGCTCTTAGCTTCTGAAAAATGCTTCAGGGTTCACAGACTTTTTCCTGGGAAGTGGTTTAGAAAGATCAGTTTTGCAGTTTTTCTGTGAGGTTTCTTTTTTGCCTCATTTTGGGACAGATATCTTGGTTGTGTCTGAGCAAAGGCAGAGAAAGATAGAATTATAGAATCATAGAATCATTAGGGATTGGAAGAGACCTCAGAAGATCATCTAGTCCAATTCCCCTGCCTCAGCAGGATCACCTAGACCAAGTCACACAGGAACACATCCAGGAAGGTCTTGAACGTCTCTTCACCTCACTGTGAAGAGGTTCCTTTTGATATTTACATGGAACCTCCTCTGTTCCAGCTTGCACCCACTGCCCTTTGTCCTATCACTAGATGACCTTAAGAAGAGCCTGGCTCCATCCTCCTGACACCCACCCCTCACATAGTTATGGACATTAATGAGATCACCCCTCAGCCTCCTCCAAGCTAGAGACCCAGCTCCCTCAGCCTTTCCTCATAAGGAGGTGTTTTACTTCCTTCATCATCTTTGTTGCTCTATGCTGGATGCCCTCCAGCAGCTCTGTGTCCTTCTTGAACTGAGGGGCCTCAACCCAGACCAAGCCAAAATGCCTTCCGCTTGATGGCCAGACAGATAGAAGAATTACTCCTACTTGTGTGCTGGAAGCAGATTTATTTTTTCAATGGAAAATAAACCTGGGAGAGGTGTTTTCCTAGAGTCAGATGGACTGAACGCACCTATTCTGTGTGCAAGCTGTGGTCAGTTGGATGAGAACCACAGTTTCTCTCATGGTCATAGCTGGTATGTGTCCTTGCATGTAGTCATTTCAAAATGTGGATCCTACAACAACTTGTGCAATGCTGGTCTGAGTATATTGTGCAGAGCCAGTTTGTAGTAATAATTGAAAAAGCTAAGTAGGGAATTAAGCAGATGCAGATTGCTAACTTGGAGGTGACTAACCAGCCTGATGATCCCTCTCCTCTGGACCAGAGCCTCAGCTGTCTGGACCGCATGACGGCAGAACACAGCAGTATTGTAAGCTGGACAGCAGAGAGGTACTGACTGGGAAAAAGAATTAAAGTTTTTAAAAGCTTCATGGCAATGGAGAAGCTGAATGTGATACGTCTTTCACCAAATCTCCTAATATTAAAACTATGGGGCAAAATTAAAATACCAATTTTAAAAATAGGTATTAGAAAGATCATCTTTAGGCAGAGCCATCAAATGGTGGGACCATGCTCCCACAGGAGGTTGTGGAGACAGTGGCAGCAGGCCCAAACTGATGCTAGACAAGTTCATTGACAAGAGGATTCAGTCTTTGCTGATGTGCAAGTAACATGACTGGCTGGAAACATGGAATATATTTCCTCTAAGTACTTGTACAGCTAAAGCTTGAATGTTTGTGGAGCAGGAATGACAAATGAAAGGGAGTTTGCTTAAGATGAGTGAATTTGCAGTCTTCAAGGCAAATGTGTTGGAAAACCTTTTGGAGCTGATTCACCCCTCAGACAATGCTCCATAAATGAGATCTTCATCCTGTCCAGGGCAGCCCACTGTGCCACAGCCACGTTTTCCAAATCTTGCTGTGGTGGAGCACAGTGCGTGCTGCAATCCTGCCTGGGCTCTCCTTTCCCTGCTTGGCATGGAAAAAAGAACTTGCAGTGTGGTGTGGGTAAGAGGTATAATGCAACTGGTTGCTGGTGTGGGTTTGTTCCTCTTCTGGCTAACCTGTGCTCTAGGGTACGTGCTGTGGAAAGATTATTCTTCATCTTGCCTGTCAAACTCCAACACCAGCACCATGGGAGGAACAAGAGTCTATTTTTCATCTGGCTGGGGTTACTTTGGTGTGCTGTGGTGCTCCACTGCATCCCCCTGAGCATTGCCTAGGCATGTATGAGTGAACAAAGGGGTGAAGTTGGGGTGAATAGACCTGGGCCTGTTCTGGAATAGCTGCAGAAAATTCTTTTGGAGGTGTTACGTGTACAGAGAGGCTATTGCAGGCTTCCTGAGGGTTGTCACACCTTCCCTCCTTGATGAATCTATGGGGTTTTACACGCTGGATTATTTCAGGGTGCCCTTTTAGCCCCTTCTAACATGACACCATTTGCATTTGTTCTCCCTCTGGAGAACAGGAGCGAAAGAACAGTGAGATATTCAGGGACTTAAAACCTCTGCACTTAATACAAATGAAACGGGATCTCGTGCCAACTGTGTGATTCACACTCTCTTTGCTTTGTGTGCAACTTTGGGGTTCTCCCCCTGCTCTCTTTTAGTTGATTAATTCCACCTCCTGCTAAATGAATTTACAATTAAAATAGGCTTATTTGCAGCAGCCACTGAATTTTCACTTTCCATTTTTTAAAAAATATATAATTGAAAACACACCCAAACTCAAGCCGCCTGCAAGTATTAATTTTCATTTCCACAGAATGCTCTGTCTCCGGGGCAAGGAAGGAAATTCCAGAGAGTTAGCCAAGACAATCAGGGTTAATGTGCTCTTTGAAAAGTCTGGTGCAAGCAGAACCCTCATTTTCTCATCCAAAGGTCAGACCTGCTGCTGGAAGAGTGGACAAGGTATGGGAGGGAGCAGGCACAGGTCTGGTCTGTGTTTTGCCCAGAATGCAGTTTAGAAGACCATAGTCCATGTGCAGCAACCATGGGCATGGTGATGTGATTTTTTTCTAAAAGTAGATCAACAGCCTGGAAGCATGTGCTCCTTCACAGAGGAGCAAAGGTTGCTTTCAGTTGTGTGGGAGCTGCCTGGCTGCATAGCATGAGTGATACTGTACAGTCACACCTATGGCATCGGTACTTTTTGGTTGCCCCACCTTGACATCCAAATGAATAAATGTAGACCGTCTGTGAGAAACCTCATTCAGCCCATATTGAGGCACTTCAGCATGGAAACAGAAATGAAGACAGTGATAAAAGAAATAGCACAGCCTTATCATCTCGCTAGTCAAAGTAGTTGTCTGGATTACCCAATGAACACTCATTTACCACTGGCCAGGGGAATCTCAGCAGCCTGGATACTGACAGGACTGACTTTGTGGCTCTTTCTTGGTGTATATATCTCCATCTTACTCAGGTACCAAGAGGTCTAAAAAACTCTTCTACGTGCATCACAGACCATTCCCTCTGCAAATCTGCTCATTTGGTGTCCTGTGTACGTTTGGTGTCTTCTCTTTCTCCATCCTTATCATGCCAATAAGCAGTGATCCCCTCTCTACCTGGAAACAACAACATCAAACTGTATTTGAAAAGCAATAGGGTTTTCTTTTAAAAAATAAATCAATAAATATTCTTTATGTATAGGCTCCCCTCTTCCTTCCCACAGCTACTTTAGGCTTGGGAAGCCTAAATACAAATGTGATTTTGTGCATCTGTACAAAACCCCCAAAGTTAGACTAACTTGGTTTCTTCTACCTCTGTAGTGTGTTTTTTCGGTCTCTGTTTCCCAGCTGGCTCCTCTCTCCCCTTTGGAAACGAGTAGGAACACAGAGTTCTGCTATGTGATAAGTTTTATGGTCATTCACCTACATTCCTCTCCTCTTCCCCATCCCAATACCTGAAGAGAGTGATAGTGCCAGGGCTTGTAGGAACGGCTTCAGCTTCCTTGCCAATATTCAAACCAAGGAGGCTCACCTTTTCATACCTGCATTCCATGTCCTGTTAGCAACGAGGCTAAGAAGTAGGTTTAATCAGTGTAAATATTTTTCCCTGATGAAAAAGCTGACATGTTATTTGTGTTGAGATTCAAAACTGCACTACCTCATAGCTCCCCATGGTATGGGGTAGCAGCATTTAGGAAATGATACTCCTCATTGACAGTGATGAGCAAGAGAGTTTTGGGAAGATGTCCAGCAGTGCTAATGCCCACTTTTATGTATTCCACTGCTGTTATGGGCTCCAGACAGAGTGGCTTTAGGAAATGGAGTATTTTTCAGGAACATACTGCTAAGATAGCCTTCTAAAATAATTGTATTCTCATTTCCATCTTGCTCTTGCCCAGGAACTCAATGCCCTAGCTACTGTTGCTCATGGGCATGTCACTCTGTTCCTCCCGTTATCTTAAATGCCATCTTCTGCACAAAGATTGGATTGGACCCTGCATGGTCAGGCTGTGGCACTTAGTTTACCTGGGCAACCTTTCCTTATGTGTGAAATGGGGACAACATGTATAAAGCTGATCAGATATGAAAGGAACTTTTCCCTTTATTTAAAAGAAGTTGGATGGTGAGGTAAAACAACAGGTTGTTGCTACTCATCAAGGTGGTGTGCAAAGTCCCCTTTCCTGTACTCTTTCAGGAGGAGACATTGTTATTGATACAACTGGTAAAGCTGGTTTTATTCAGTTGCTGCAAGGCTGGTCTAGTGGCTTGATAATTGATAATCTAATTTAGAAACACTTCCTGTCACTTGGAGAATTGGGAAAGAGCAGTGCAGTGTGCCAGGTTGGGTATTTATTACCAAGGTCTTCAAAACATGAAGCTCCCAAGAGACCCAGACACTGGTCTCTTGACAACAAAAACTGGCTTGTGCACAAACATAAGATTAGGCTCTGCAAAGAGAAGCTCCTGAATCTCTAATCTTGCTGGAAAAAAAACCCTCTTTTTCCTCAGTGCTTGCTGTTCTTGAAATGCTCCAGGCTGTTTGCATTGATAGTGTGTTTGTGTAAGATATTGAAGAGTACATAAAGGTACACCTTTGACAACTGTAGTCTTTAAATTATGAGTCTATGCAATTATGACAATGAGTAGTTGTGATTATTTTTTTAATGCTCCAAAACCTGTGAACAGTAGCATGATTTTTTTTTTTATCTCCAGTGATACCTGTGAGGCAGATACTTGTATTCTTTAGTGAAATGTTGAGATCCTCTTGGTGGTGATGAATAGGTTTGTGTGCAGTTATTAAAATACAGGGGCTGGGAGGACTTTTGAAGATCATTTAATCCCACCTCTTGCTCACAGCTCAAATCACTCACATTGGATTTGTCAGGATAAACCATCTGAGTCACAAGTCTGCTACCGCCATCATGTACAAAGTAGCTGAACAGAGATGATACTGACTTTTCTCCCAATTCGGTGGTTGTCAGTTTGAGATGGTTTAAATTTGCTATGAGGGTCATTAGTGTAGATATGTGTGGATGTGAGGTGGCTGAAGCTTTGAGCAGTTGGTGGTTCTCTAATTCTGCATTCCTGCACCTTTAGCCTGTAAACGTGGAGACAGTTTAACAATACTGAGATCTAACCCTCTGCAGCCTGTGCATCCTGCAATACTCTGAGAGAAAATGCTGTGCCATCAAGAAAATGACTTTACGACTTCGGAAAAAATGTAGCAATCAAGTCCCTGCACAGCACAGAAAAACTCAGTATTGTGGCGTCAGAGCGGTGGCTCCAGGCAAGTTAATTATAGCAGGGTTATTATTTTTCCTACCTTTGCAGCCGCAGGTTTGATTAGGGGTCTGGGGTATTGCTTTGACAATGGTGAATAGTAGAACTTTATTCCTTTTAGGCCTTTACACAGAGCAAATCAATCTAACAAAATGCATATTTATTCAGCATACCAAAACGCGATTATGCGTAGTACTGAACTCTGTGTGTCCAAGAAAAACCCAATCCGCGTTAGAAAAAGAGCAACTCAACTGTATAAAGTTGTCATTTGTATAGAGTGAGGCCAGAAAGCTGTGTTGTGGGTAGGGTCAAACTAAATAGGACAGAAAACAAAGGAAAAGTGAAGTTAGTGCCCTGGTTCTTTCCCCCTTTGTACTGGGGAATCCAGCTCGGTTTGAGGATGCTGCTTCTTTTAAAGTCTTTGTCCCCATGACTGCAGCCAGGTCTTTGTGGAGCAGCATTAACAAATCTGGCGCAGATCTTTTAAAAGGGCCATTTGTGTTTGGTCAGCCTGCAGGTTTATTCTGTTTGGATTCCAACTGTGCAAATCTTGCTGTGGAAAAAGGCCTCCCTGTGAGAAGTGACAAGTCAGTAACGTCAGTCTTCCTGCTCAGAAATCCCCTTCAGCAAACAAACTCCAGCACAAAACCTTTCCTCCAGAACACTAAACATTCAAGCAGACAAACTCTTCACCTAAATGAGGACTAGTTCTTAGACAGGAGACTTAACAGACTGCTTGAAAGCTCCATAACAGCTGAATTTTGCAAAAAGCACCAACCCTGTTGTCCCAGGGGGGATATAGATCAAGATCAGTATCTGCTGGAATGGTCTCACTGGTCAAGGAGAAACATGTTTATGTGTAGTACTTAAAATACAAGAGATATTTTTCAAATGCTGTTTATTTTACCATCGCACTGTGGCTTTGCTAGTCGAAAGCTGTAAACCAGGCAGAGTTTACAAGGAGAGGCCGACTGTATATTTGATTCTCCAAACTACAATTGGGGCAAGAGAAAAGAAAATTGGTAAATTGTCCTGGAAAGCTCCTAAGGACTGGGGTTTGAGGAAAAGGCTGTGGGAATTTGTCCCAGGGTTGGGTTCCTGGAGCCTGGGCACGGGTGCGCAGCCATCAGCAAGTGACAGCTGGCTGTCTCTATGCTTCTCCATGTCTCCCCTGGCTGCAGCTGTTGAAGGAGGAAACAATCTGGTGTTGATGGAGGGGGCTGGGTAGATTAAATAAACCTCTGCCTAACGTGGGGGGTGGTGGGCTCCTGCCTGCCCCTTGCTTGCTTAGTAAAAAATATCTGTGGCCATTTGTAATTCCTTTGTTGCATGCTTGCCTGTCACTGGTTATAATTGGGACTGACTGTGGTCCCAGCCCCCTTCATAAATGCATCCTGGATGGCTTGTGTGATCCAAACGATAGTGACAGCATGGCCAGGATCTGCCCATCCACATGGGAACTGGGTAATTTTGCTTCTTTAACCAATTTACATCACTGCATCTACGTTTTGGGGAGAAGGCTGAGGAAGGTTGGCATGTAACAATAGGATGATGTTTTTAAGGTAACTGAACATTGAAACTGGTTGCCCAGGGAGGATGTGGATGCCTGGAAATGTTCAAGACCAGTTTGGATGGGGCTCTGGGCAACTGGTCTGGAGAGAGTTGTCCCTGTCCATGGCAGGGGCTTGGAACAAGATGATCTTTGAGGTTTCTTCCAGCTTAAACCATTCTATGATTCTATGATTGTGACATTTGCAGACTCAGTAAATTTCATTGCAACTTCAACAGACTCCTGTACTCATGAGGTACTGCCTGAGTAATCACCAGGCTTGTGGGATTATTTTAAACTGATATGAATGAAGTGCCTGGGAAAGATGAGAGCCCACTCACTTGAAAAGGGAATAGCAGTAATGCAGGAGGAAGGGAAGAACTATTATCATCATCTTTCCCATCCTACCCTATGTTGACCAGAGAAGAAAAGCGAAGTTGTGAACTAGACTAAAATTAATAGTCTGTTGATTCTTTGGTCACAGGACTGATGTTGAGGTTTTGCAAAAATTTTTCAAGCAACTTTTTGAAATAAAGGGGCAACAGGCTCTTGACTAAAAGTAAATGTTTGGTTAGAGACACTTAGTTCCATTTTTCCCAAAACCCAAATTACTGAGAAGGAACTATATGCGTTTTGAGGCCTGGGAATTTATGGAGCAAGGTGATAAGGGAAGACTCTTGTTTAGTTGACACACTTGGTAAAGATAGATTTATTTTTAGGTTATGGTTTTGTAATGAATCATCCAAACACTGAGCTGAAGCTGTCATGAAGCCATAGGCCAGACCTCTACACGGCTGGGTGTCCAGACTCCCTGAGTCTGGGTCCAAGTAGCAAAAGTGCCAACACCACCTTGGCCAGCCTCCTTCAGGAGAGTTTCCTCTGGGTGGGCTTCGACAGGCATTTTTATACTGATGCATTTTTGCTTTCCCTATCCAGTTTGCTGATTTTTGTCCCCATGTGGATATGGTGCAGCCCATGGGCAGCTGAGTCTTCCTCTATCATGAGCCAAACCAGCCTGTTTACCATCACAGCTGGTGGGTTTGGGATGGGTTGCACTAGCAGCACAATCTGTGACTCCAGCCATAGCCTTCATCTTCTTCATCTTAGGCTGAGACTCCTTCAATGACTTCAGTTAGTACTCCCTGTCACTGTTCCTATTTTCCCTGGCCATGCTGCAGTTGGAGGTACATGTCAACATAACCCTCTTCTTGCAAAGAATTGCTGTCATGGTGCCTGCTGAGATCCCAACTGAGCTGACAAAGGATGGAGATACAGATCACATGCTGAAGCTGTGTTTTTCTAGAAACCAGGCTGTGAAAATTGATCCAGACATTGATTTCTCTAGACTGCCCCTGCTCCTGTCTTTCATTTCAGCAAAGCCTTCCTTCTCTTTTTGTCTCACCCTCCCACTTGGTGCAGCTTCCTACTGTTTCAGATCCTTTTTGAGTGCAGATAAAGGTCCACCTTTATGTTTCCAAGTCCAAAGCCAGCAGAGCTTCAGGGAAAACAAAGCTTATCAGCTGTAACTTACTCGGGGTGTAGCCAAGCCCACGACTTGGCTGTGTGTCACAACACATTGATTTGGCTTCATTCTCCTCAGCCCATTTCTAAGCGTGTTTGTCCCAGTGTTCATCAGAAATAATTCCCATGGTGTCACTAATGTAGGATCCTGTAAAGCTGATGTCATGATAATATTGCCCTCATATTTTTGATCCAGTCTTCAGTGTAACCTGTGCTTGTAGGAACTTTTTCCCTGTGATATTGTCGTAAATTTGGCCTCCATTTGCTGCAGCATATGATGAGCAGATTTTCTGTAGGAATCTAAAATTATATATGGCCTTCACATTGTTTTCTTAAAATTTGTGAAAAATTTGGCAGCAAATTTTAAGATTTGACCAGCTCCAAGCAGTGTGCTGACGATTTTCTGTAGGAGCAGAATGTGTTTTTAGCAAATGAATTCTAAGGCTCACAAATCCACAGGAACCTGGAGTCAGGTGCCAACTTACTTTTTGAGATATGTGGAAAACAAAAATCTCCTTTTCCAACCTCTTAGCTTGCTTCTGTATCAATGCACCATCATTAAACCAAGGAAAGCGTGCTGTATTCTTGCAGAAACCTGGGAAATTATGGAATCAACAGGTAGGCAATCTTGAGAAGGGGCTGAAATGCTGGGTAGACCTCAAAACCTTCTACGATTTCTCATCCCACTTCTTTTCATTACAACCTTACAGCTTTTTCAATCACATTGACAGATTTTTACTGGAAGGTGTTTGGCCCTCAGTTTGAATTCAGCAGAGAAATTCTTCTAGTAAAACAAAAAGCTGGAGGTATAAGTAACCATAAGATTTCATCTGAACCAATCTCAAAGGTATACGTGAAATCTGTCATGAGAATATTTCCTTTTCATGATGTAGTGAAGCAGCCACAGGCTACAAAACCCACAAGATCTCCATCTCTTTTAACGAGAGATCAGAAGGTTGCATGGTCTCTGTCAATTCTCATGATCCACAATCCCTTTTGCCCTGGTTTCCTTCTTTCCTGTTGTCCTGTTTCAGCCCTTCAGACCAGCAGGTAAGTGGATGGCTCCCAGGACAAAGGCTCCTCTAGAAGGGTTCATTAAAGCCTTTCTAGCCTCAGGCTTGTTTGCAAAGAGAGCACATCCAGATCCCTGAGTACACATCCCTGAGAGTTTGCAGTGTGAGGTGGGTTGGATTTGGTTTTTTACCTTTGAGCCTCTGGGGACATCTGAGTAAACAGTTCAGTGTTTGCCTGTGATTGACAAATATGTCTCCACTTTGCTGGTATGGCAGAGAGCAATTGCAATGAAGATAATAAAGCAGACCTGTTACCTGTCCTTTGTGAGGAAACCTCCCAGGGAATACCATTGATTTATGAATGTTTACACCATGTTTTAAATAGGTTCTCAGGGTCAACTCAAGCAAAGAGGCTGGCATATAATTCACAGCTCCAGTGTATTTTCCTCTAAAGTCTCATGTAAAATACACGAAGGGGGTGTACTTTAGAGGATGGAGTGAGGAACAACCTGACTGTGGCTGCTGGATGCTCTATGGCTCCCCTTCAAGCTCTTGAGATCCAGATTCAAGGTGTAGAGGGGAAATGTAACAGCTGTTGCACTGTTATTCCCCATGTGATGCAGGAACTGAACCTGAGGTACCTCGCACTGGACAAGCAAACGCTGCAGCTGCAGGACCCTTACTCACAAGATGGATGCCTTCTGCCAGCTTTTTTTTCCTTGGGCTGAAATTGCTGCAGTGCTAATTTAGCACCTAAATGTGAGAAGGGGCCAGGACTGCAGCTATGTCCGTGTGCACAGCCTTATCTTGAACCCCAAAATCACCAGATTCTTAGAAGGAGCAAGTGGCCCATTTCTCTTCTATGACTGGTTAAGAGACTGGAGAACATGTTTTATGAGGAGAGGCTGAAGGATTGGGATTATTTAAGCTGGAGAAGACTAAGACGAGATGGACTTTACAGCTACCTGAAAGGAGGTTGTAGGAAGGCTGGTGCTGGTCTCTTCTCCCAAATAACTGATGAGAGGACAAGAGAAAATGTCCACAAGTTGTTCCAGGGGAAGTTCAGTTTGGGAACTAGGAAATGTTTCTTTAATGAAAGAGTAATTAAACACTGGAACAGGCTGCCCAGGGAAGTGACTGGAGTTGCCATCCCTGGAAGTGTTCAAAAGACAAGTAGATGTAACACTTTGGGACTCTTGGTCATGGTGATGTTAGGTTGAAGGTTAGACTTGATGGTCTTGCCATCCTTTAGGACCTTAGTGATTATGTGACTGAGTCTGTGACTTCAGGGAGTACCACCCCACTGGCAGACTCCTAGTGAGCTGCTTGAGTAAAGTGTCTATTTTATAAGTGGAATGTCCTATAGCAATGATCTGAATTTCACCTGATGTCCATCTAATGCAAAATGCCAATTACTTCATTCCCAGGTCACTGAAATAAAATCCCCAGAGGTCTCACTGCTCAGACGTTCTTAGAATGAAAATTTCTTCACTAGTTGGATTCAATGATCTTAAAGGTAGTTTCCAACCCAAGTGACTCTGTGTGAATGGACCGGGTCTATGTAAGGCACATGTGGTACTGTATGGTGAACCCCAGCTCATTTCATACCTCAGAGCCTGTGTCTGGAGCAGACAGGGATGGTAATTCTGGAACTCTGCTCCACAAGTACAGTGCTTACCAGTCTGGGCTTGTGGCATACAGATCAGTGATGTAGCTTCCATTAGCAGGGGGCAGCAGGGGAAGAGCATGTAGGTACATGTGTATGCACACACTCATCCACACTCAAGTTCTTTACAACCAGAGTAATGGTAGCCCATGTGAGGGGATTTATATCAGCACATGATCTATGCTCTGGAGGTATCACTGTAGCAATGTGTCTGCCAACATATTCAATCAAATGTCCTCCTGAAACCAGCTCTCCTTGCTTACATGTCTGCTCAAAAATGTTTGGGCTCTTGTAGTTCCCTTGGGTTGTTGCTTCATGCTCTGAGGCACTTGTGTCTGACTCAGCATCAGGATTCACATAGTGGCTGAATGATTGCAGCAGAAGTGAAGGTCAGCAGCCTGGAGAAGTAAAACAGGAGGCTGAGTAGGGAGTAAGGGGCAGTAAACTTCTACATTAAGGGACATTTGGAAATGGTTTCCTTAGTGCTTTGCTATGTGACAGATGGAAGAGGGTTCACTGTCACTGTATACCACCCACCAAACACCTGCTGAGCAATTCAGAGGTCCCAAGGAACAAGATTCACTTTGTCACTGAGTCAGACTGAAGGAGCTGCTGGGCTTGGGGTGCTGACAATGAAAGTAGTGTCACTGGCTATGGTAAACAGGCCAGATTCAGCATGAAACTTGTTGGAGCCTTATCTTAAACAAAGCTGCAGTTTAGTGATCTGAAATCATTAATCAGGCTAATTGCAGCTCATATTTATTGGCCTGTAGCTGCTGTGTAGCCATGAACAGCTGAACACACTGAACTTATCAGTTGAGTAATTGTCTCTGATAAATGAATTGCCTTCTAAAGAAAACAAGTGATGCCAGCAATCCACCATCATCTAAGTGTCTGAGGGAAACCACTGGATGTGTTTGGCTCCTACAGGCATAATCCTACTCAGTGGAAAATAGAGAGGACAAATTCCTACAGCACTTTAAGTCCTGTGCTTACACCCTGAGGTCATGTGGCTTTTGGTGCATATGATTAATTTCTTCCAAGAAAAAGGAAATATATATATATATAGTGCATTTTGTATCTGTGTATCTCTGACAGTGCCCTTGTCATCCATTTTATTTTCTTAATGCTTTTCCTACTGTACCTTTGATCCCACAGGCCTGGGAGGTTACAGGACTTCGGCTATATGATGAGAGCCCAGGATTTGGAGAGGTAACGGCACAGCTTTCCCAGCTTTCTCCCCTTCTTTGCAGTGATTTCTGCTGAATGTCTAATTCAGCCTCAGAATCACCTCTGAAAACAATGGGAATTTTTCCCCTGTGAATTCTGGCTGTCACTATGGGCACAATATTCTTGAATAGTACAATACCATACTGCAGGAAAATGTTAGGGAAAGATAGGAATAGGACTTGGAAAAATAGAAGGAAAAGGTGATGCTGTTGCCTCCTAAAAGAGGGGAGTCCAAACCTTAGCAAATCTCCACCCCTGCCCTATAAAACTGCAACAGTGCTTGTGGCAACCCTGCTAGGATGGAAAAGAGAGGGGGATGGGTGCTTTTTCTTTGTAAATGGCTACATGACCCATGTGTGCGAGAAAAGAAATAGCTGGAAAAAGAAGGCACACATACCTGCTTGCAAAGAAAAGCTTGTTTGTGCTGCTAGCACACTGGAGGAAATTGTTGAAGAACAGTCCATCCATGTAAAAATATGACCTGCATGGGGCTGCCAAGGCTAGTTAGGGCTGAGCGGATTGGTCGTCTAAATGTGGGTCAGACAAATTATTGGTGTCTAGGGGCAACTTTCAGTTGCACACATTATTTTCCCCCCCATAATTTATAAAACTTATGGACAGCAGGATACAGGCAAATGGCTCATTTGGGTCCCAGTTACTCCTTCCTTTTTCGAATTCCTTGGTCTCCTTATGGAAATGCCCTTGCTATCACTGTGTTTGTCTTTAGACTTGGAGCAGTTCCATTCGCAGGTCCTGAGCTAGGCTGGAGGAAGAGAAGTAATTTTCTGCAAGACAAATCACCTTTATGTTCCTTTTTTTTGGTCTATTTAGTAATAGAACAAGCAGTAACTTGTTCTGGTGGATTTAGTTAGCAGGAAGACTTCAGATCTGTCAGACTGTTCTGATCTGATGTTTCAATCATTTTTTCTGACCGCTTGGCTAACACAAGGCTCATTTCTTCTACAAGCTCCTAACTCCTGCTAGCACAACAGCTTCTTTAAATATGAATGATGTGAGAACTTTGAGGAGCAGAGACCCCTAAAACTTCCGCACTGTCCATTTCAAACAAATGTATTGAATTCTAAGATTAGGTATTAATGTTGTCCTTGCTCTTCTAATTATAAGGCACCTTGAGAAAAAGGAAAAGCCCTGCTCCCACCCTTCTGCCTGCTTAATTTCTGTTTTATAGAGATAAATGGTTTACAGCCATGGGTTAAAAGTCAGGGCTCCTGGGTTCTTTTCCCAACTTAGCTACCGACTCGTATTACTTTTGGCACGTCATTTAACTTCTTTGCTTGGCTTGTGATAATACTTCGGTGGCTTAATTAACTAAATCTCATAAAGAACATTGAGATCTGTGGTTTGGTTTGTTCTAAATGGTGCTAAAATGATGTAATGATAGAGACAGCATTTACCAGGTTCAGTTTCTGCCATACAGTGTCCCTTCCCTGGAAGTGTTCAAGGTTGGGTTGGGTGTAGCTTTCAGTCTGGATGTAGTAGAAGACTATGGCATGGGGCTTGGAACTGGGTGATCTTTAAGGTCCCTTCCAACCCAGGCCATTCTGTGACTCTCTGAAGGTACTGAGGCTGCTTGGAAGGAAGGAACCTGAAATGTTCATGTGTCTTCTCAAGGATTTCTTGCCTTGATGGGTAGTGAATGTCATATTGTGTTTCTGGAGTGGGGGGAGAGGATGATATTTGAGTGGAGGGCAACTTGGAAGGGTAAGACTGAACTGCAAGCCCTTCAACTCAGGTGCAACAGGCTAAAGCAAGAAAAATGCATCCAGTAGTGCGGGAGTAGGGCAAATCTTTGTTCTTTGCCTGCTCCTTTTGCAAGGGCATCTTTGGGATAACCTGCTGTCCTTTTCCATTTTTGCAACTCTCCTGAAGTCAGTGCAGCAGATTGCACATAAGGAACAGCTACTTTTTTCCTGCAGAGAGCCCCAGTGGTTTCAGTGCATCCTCCAGGCTAAGGTGCTGGATGGAAACAAGGGTTCTGAGGCTCCTGTGAAATTCATGACATGTTCATAAGCTGTTCCCACTGTGTTTCATTAATCAGCAGGATGGAGAAGGTAACAAATGGGCTGTAGCGTGTTGGCTCCTTAGCCTGGTCTGTGCAAGATGGATTGCAGATGTAGGAGCTCCTCCCAAGACATGTGAAGCCTCTTCCTGCATGCAGCCTGAGGCACTCCAAAGTTGACATAATTTCAAGGGAGCAGCCCATGCTGTGTTGCTCCCTGCTCCATATTACCTTGGGCCTTAAAGAAAAAAGGGGCTGTGGGGTTTGTTAGTGTTGATTATGTGCTTATGAGAAATCCCACCATCCCCAGTCGGGATCACGGCCCTACCAGATGGGCACAGGGGAAAGCCAAGTGCGTGCCTCCCATGGCTTAATTTTTAATTTTAACGAACAGTCTGCCTTGCAGCAAGAAGGAGTGAAACAACCAGGAGAGAAGAACAGGGAGAGGGTAGGAATGGTAAGGCATGTGGTTTCGCAGGCTCCCTGGTTGCACAGCCGCAGAGTGTTGAAATGTTTAAAGGGATTCAAGATAAATAAATCTCACCCAGGCCCTGACTCAGCAGCGCCTGTTCATGTAACTCAGTGTCAGAGCAGAAAGCAGCCTACTCTTTACAGGGAGAGTGTGACCCAAAACGGGTTAATCCATCACTCACTTCTCCCCCCTTGCCCTCGCCTGGCTCTGTCTGGGATAATTTCTAATCAGTGCCTGGGTCCAGACATAATCTCAGCAGCTGGCCCTGATGCAAAGGCGCAGCAAACCCTCCACCCCCCACCCCCCACAAACCCCATCCATGCTTTAGCTACATCAGGAACCATGCCCAACCTGTGACACCAGCCTTGTGCCTGGATGGTGCTGCCCTCGGTGCCACCTCATCTGCCACTTTTTCCCAGGGTAATGTCTCACTTTTCCTGATGCCCACCAGCAGCCAGGGAGCTGCAGGCTGGCCTAGTGCCTCATAGCTGGTGAGTTGTTTCCATTTTAGCAATTGGACATGCTCGGTGCTGGTGGGGAGACGAGGGGGGAGATGTATGTGTTTTATTTTCTCATTCTGCACTTCTTTTGGCAGTGTCAAATGTTGCGTAACCACAGGCTTGTAGCCTATATTTGTTTCAAGGCAAAATCAGTCTCTCTGGATATGATTTCTCCAGAACTTGCTCATGTCCCCCTAAAATTCCTTCCTGAATCTTGGGTTGGAGGAGGCTACCCAGTATGTATAGCAAGGTGGGACTTTTATTATAGTACCATAGAATCATTAAGGTTGGAAAAGACCTTTAAGATCATTGAGTGTGATGGACAAAGATAGGTGAGAAATAAGAGGAGCAGAGAAGTGGCAAGGAGCAACCGGCTTTGTAATAGTTTTCAATCTCCACCTGCTTGACTCTATTCTGTGAACTGTGGGTAGGGAAGCAGGTACAACTTTTTTCCATGTGATTTATTAAGAAGCAAGAAGTGCAAAAAAATGGGCTGTTTGGGCTCTGTAAATGAGTGCCATGTTGCAACTAAAGCACTGTATGTAAAGCAAATATTTGGAGAAGCAAAGCAGATGCATTATCCGGCTTGTGCAGCTTGCTGTTAAGGTTTCATGGAGTGTATCTCACAAACTTACCACAAGAGCAGGTCTGAGTCTCTCCAATACAGATATTGTGTGAATCACAGTGCATCTCCATACAACATGGGTCTAACAGTCTTCCCTTTTCTGACAGAGGAAGGGTTATGTGGGCACACTAATGTCCCAACTGAGTCTTTCCTCTGGTGTAGGAAGAAAATCAGCAGAAACCTCCAAACCCCGTTTCAGATTGCCATCAAATATCCCTCACCTAATTTCTAATGATCTGGTCCAGCTTTGAGGCACCTGTATTCCCTGAGTTTCCTGGTCTGAGGTGGATTAGATGTGCATCACTTGCCTCTTCATGACAATGTTATCTCTGCTTTGGGACAGGGATCCTTTTCATTTAGATGAGGACGTAGCAATGTAGTTTAGTGGTGAACTTGGTGGAGTAGGATTAATGGTTGGATTTAATGATCTCAAGGGTCTTTTCCAACCTGAATGAGTCTATGTTTCTCTGATGTTCAAACACCCATTGCTTTGCTTCTTTGTCCCAAGGTTCTTTTCCTGCATCATGCATAGGACTGGCCCATCCTCCCTTGGAAGTAAACCTCTATGCTTCTGAATCATCAGTGACCTCCTCGTCCTGCCCTCCTTTTGCTCTGAATGCCACAGTATGAGTCATTGCTCAGTTTTTTGGCAGAAAGAAGCCTGAGGAGCAACACTGTGGTCTGCATTGTTGCTGAGCACATCCTATGATTGAAACAGTGTTGATAGGCTCTCTGCAAGTAAGAAAAGCAGAATCACCCTTTCCCAGTGGGTGTTCTGTTTCATTAGTACCTTCCTTCTCCATGAACTGTTTAGTGGTGGGGCCGGACTTCTTCCAGTACCCATGCTAATTGAATATGGACTTCAGTGGCAGCTAACACTATTAGGTCTGGCTCCAGAAAGCACTCAGCCAGAGTGGGCATGTCTGAAGTGTCATTTCTCCTTTTCCCTGCTGGAAAGCAGTGTCCCAGGAGAAGACATTCTTCCTCTGCAAAATACTTGGCAAAGCCATGGACTTTTCTTGGTCTAAGTCAGTGATGGATTTGGCTGCTGTGAGTTTGCATTGAGTTGTCAGCCCTTTGGGCACGTTCATAGCCCTATGCCCATAGCCATATGGAGGTGTCGCTTTGTCTACTTCTAGTGCCATGTGGACAACATTTCACAAGCAATCTAGTGTTTTCTTCAAGTGCCTTGTGGTGAGCCTGCAGTGTCATTTAGTTGGAGCAAACACTGCTGTAGTGGAAGAGACAGTTTGGGGAGACTTACATCTAACACAACCATCTCTTTAAGTTATTTAAGAGGGGCACCTAGAATTCTTCAGGGCCTGTGTGAACCAGGTCAGCTGACCACTTCAGTTTATATTTATTAGGGAAAACCCTGAAAATCCTGGGATGGACCAACCTGAAGCTAACCTGAACAACAAAATTTCTCTGGCTGAAGGGTAGTGGCCCATGGTGGCAACAGCAAGGCTTCTCACATGCCAAGTCACAGAGGTCCTGAAGGTTTCATGGCATGACTTCCCCATATTTTCTTGCTTGGCTCTGTCATCTATAAGACAAAGCAGGTCATTCTCCTAAACATGTATGTTGTTCCGTCCCCCACCCCTGCCTTATACTGACATTGTTAGTGCATAAAGGAAAGTTGTCTGCACCACAGGTAAGAAAGGCAGGTGACAATTCCCAGCAAGGCAGGAAGGGATGCCCCAGCTCAGGTGTGTTTGTGCACTGCAGGCAAGGATTGGGGTTGAGGTAGACACGTATGTCTAACAGTGGGTTGCACTATGCAGGGAAGGCACAGCTTAGTCCTCTGGTTGAACTCTGTTGAATTGGATCAGGGGAATGAGAGAACGATTTCAAGGCATACAGGCAGTGACCCCACTGAGCCTAAACTGTTGCCTTCTGTGCTGTCTGTTTACAGCACCTGAGGTGTTGACTTGGTGTTCAGGAGGTATTTATAATGCTTCAGAAGGAATATGCTCCAAATTTATTTCAATCCACTTCCAAGAATGGGATTAAAACAGGAAGGTAAATTTGTTGGTACCCAAGAAGTTTCTCACAGGGTCAGGGCTTGAGACAAAGACCTTACTTAGTGCCAAGCACTGGGCATCATTCTTCTTGCCTCAGTGGAGTTGGTGGAATTGGTCTAATACAGAAATTTTCACTTCTACCCTTACGTGCTGGGAGGAGTCCTGTTGTTTTTAAAGAAAGTTCACTGACAATGAGAACCTCTCGATGTTTGATGTCCCACTAACATATCTCCCCACAGGTCCATTGCATATGTTTGTAAATTAAACATGCAAGACAGCATAGAAGGGTCAGTGCTCTGCTCTCCATCTGACCTCTCAAGGGCATACTGTCAGTGTTAACCGAAAATAACTTCTGTCTCATGAACAGAGTTTGATTGGGTCCTACAGTAATATTATTCTAAGACATATCTAAGCTTTCTTTCACTTTCCCTTGCTGTTCACACAGTTTAGATCCAGGTTGGTTTTAGGAAGCTGATTTTTTTTAAGATAAGAAGGTTTATTTTTGGTTCAATCTGTCCCCACTTATCACTTTGAGTACAGACTTGTTTCTGAAGTGAGAAGAACATTGCAATAATGCCATGACCATTGTGTCTTCACTTGCCTTTTCTTTCTGCACTTGGGTGTTAGTCTTTCTCCACCAAGGCAAACTAACTGTTTCTCACACAAATCAACAGATGAAATGCACCCAGGGGATGTGAAAAAACCTGGGGCCATGTCTTCTAACTCTTGATCATTCTGTCAATGGGAAAAAGAAAACATGAGAGAATCAGACCTCCAGTGAGGAGAAAAACAACCCAGTGAAAATGGACTCAATAAATTATCTCTGAGTTGGAGGCATTTGAAGACTGGCAGCAAACAAATATGGCACATGTCTTTAAGAACACTATGGGATCAGGTCTGGGCATCTTCTGTGTTATTAGCTTGTTTGTTTTGGGGAAGGGTCCAGACTTCACAGCATCTTAAAGGAGTTTATGTAACAACATTTGCAAAAAAAGCATCCCAGAGCTAGAGAATGACATGGCCACATTAAATATAGATCACGCCAAGCAAATGTATAATTGCTCCCCTGATTTAGTAGATGCAGCAAATTTAGCACAGCCAAAATGTGTTTGGGATTCAGCAGGGTATTTGATATTGCGCTGTGGTAGAAACTGGATAAAAATACTAAGTGGTTAAAAATACACTTGCTCAGACTATATATTACCTGAGAGCAGAAAGCTGTTGCTATTGGTGAGCTGCCCAGGGTGCAGCAGGTTGCCAAGGAGGTCAGTAGTGGAGGTGACTCTTATTTCATGCCTTCAAGACCAGACCAAGTCCTGGTCATCTGGGGACTGTGGCACTGCAATGTTCACAGCCAGAAGCAGCTGCCAGGCTCTCTGAGTGCAGGAATGCTGAGAGCCAGCAGCACCACTGGGATGTTGAATGGGGTCCTGGTAGCAGGGATTGATTCCCCTGTGGTGAAATGCTGGAGTATTTCTGGCTTCCAACAGCAAAATAGGCAGAGAAGGGATTGGTCAATCATAACCTTTCCAAGGGAATAGAGACGGGGAATGAAAGGGGTTTGTCCTCGAGGAAGGCATAGCAAGGCCATGGGATTCTACAAAATACATGAGGGTGGGTGTATTTGTCAGTGCTGATGATCTGGAAGACCACATTGGTTTTGTCCTTAGCTGATGATGCCAAAAGTGGAGGAAGAGTGAGACAGACTGTAGTGGAGAAAAACTGAGGCAGAAATGAATGAACAGCAACCCAGAAGTACATCCAGGGAAAAAACACTAGTTCAAAGAAAATTTGTCAGCTACAGTGAATAATGAAAAAATACAAGTTAAGATTGCTGATTGGAAGCCCACAGTCCCCCAGACCTGAAAGTCTCCATGTTGAATATTTTAATCAGTTTTGGCCTGCACAGTCTAAGAAATGTAGGCATAGAAATGACCAAATAAAAAAATGCTGGAAGGTTTAAAACCTAATATATAAGGAGGACTTACATTTGGTATGACTGCAGGCAGGAAGAGCACTTCATATTTTTATTACTAATGTGTTCAAGCAGTGACTCAGCTGCAGGGAGGTACTTTCCCATTCTCAGGAGATGACTAGACAATAGCAGTGGTCAGATACTGGCAAAGCCTATGCCTTCTCGTGCAACGGTTTTATGCTTCAGTTCTCATTTTAGCTCACTGAGCATCCACCTTCAGATCCAAAAGCTGCCTTCTGCTGTTGGTGATCCTGATTTTAAGCATAAGCATAATCTTAGGCTGAGAAAGCACATTCCTGCTGTCCATATAATGTACAGAGACATCACACACCACTGGACTGCAGGGTGGTGCAATTCAAGGTCCTGATTGTGCCAGATCAGTGAGGGTACAGACCTGCCAAATTACTTCAAAATCTGAGCATGTTCCCGTGTCTCCTCTTGGTGTACAGGGAGACATGGGGCCTGTTAGGAAGTGTAGGCAGATTAAAAGTGGTCAGACTAGGCTGAAGTCAGCTAAATCTTGAAAAACTCTTGTCTCTGGTTCTCTTGCTTTAGTTAAGCTAAGAGTGAAAAGATACTTCAGCACTGGCTACCTGTTTGCAACATCCAGGCTGCTTTCACAATGATTTACTTGAGATTTCAGAGCACTACAGAAACACATTTTGAGACTAAACACATTAGCACAGCTCATTACAGCCAAATACTTATACATTGCTAGAATGGCTAATGCTTGCAGCCCCTGGGCTGTTGGATTCCATACTCTACAGCATCTGAAGTTCAGTGGCTATTTCCCCTTCTTGGAACAGGAGATGACTTCATCCTTTCATAAAGTTTCCTGTAGTAACATCATTAAATACCAGTTTTTTGGTGGAGACTGCTGTGCACCTAATTCATCCAACTCACACCAGCCAGACAATTCCTAGCACAGATCTTCCCTGAAGCTGTGTTTGCTTAACCACTATTTAGTGAAATCACTGTTTCTAATTTGTCTGTCTAATCTGTGCCTAATTAGCTCATTTTGAACTCACCATCCTGCATACCTACTTCTGCAGAATGATCCTGGAAGGTGGAGATATGTTGCTGTCAAAACCAAGTGAGCTACTTTGGTGCAGGTGAGCTCAGAGTTGGGCATGATGCGGCAGTGCTGGAAATTGCTCTGCTTTCAGGGCCCATGTTATTGTTAATTTGGATTATATGCTGTATTGCTGAAAAGTAAGAGGATTTGTGAGCTCATTTTTTTGAATCAAGTCTAGGCTTGTACATTCAGACCAGTTATTTCTCCATCTTTTTCCAAGATCACATATCCCGTTGCAATTGTGTATCTTCATTTTCCTGCAGCAAAGTGTGGGTTTGCAACAGCTAGTTCCCCATGTTCAAGATCCAGTTGAGCAATTGGCAACTGCTCTGAACATGAGTCCTCATGAATTTATGATATTTATGATCTTCCTTAGTGGAGAGGTGAACATATTTTGTCTCTGAGGACCCTGTTGAGCCCACTTTTTCACTTTCCTGTGTCTTTGTTCATCACTTAAAAGTGGCTCACAGGGTGCACTGCTGGTCAAATGGATGAAGGGGTATGTCTGTGACATGCTGAAGCTTTGCTTTTCCTGGAGGCAAGAATAATAGGCTTCACAGACCAGGGTCCTGCTTGGTAGCATCTATGTCCCACATAATCCTTGAAAACTCTGCCTTGAGCTTGCAGTTTCTTTCTGCAGGTAGTGTTGTTTTACTACAATAGCTGAGGTGCTTGGGCATCTCCAGATCTCACTTCTTGAAGATATAAGAAAAAAAAGCTTTAATCTATTCTGTTTTGGGCACTACAGTACAGGAAGGACATTGAGGTGCCACAGAGAACGCAGAGAAGGGCAACTGAACTATTAAGGGGTCTGGAGAACAGGTCTCATGCAGAGAGGCAAAGGGAGCTGGGGCTGTTCAACCTGAAGAAAAGGAGGCTGAGGAGAGGCCTAATTGTTCTCTACAGCTGCCAGAAAGGAGGTTGCAGTGAGCCAGGTGTTGGCCTCCTCTCCCTAGTGATTAGAGACAGGACAAGAGGCAATAGGGTCAAGTTGCACCAAGGGACATTCAGATTGGATTCTAGGGAAAATTTCTTCACAGACAGAGTAGTGAGGCCTTGGAACAGGCTGCCCAGGGACGTGGTGGTGGTGCCATCCCTGGAGGAGTTCAAAATAATGGGTAGATATGATGTTTCAGGAAATTCAGTGGTTAGGGTTTGTAGTGGTCAGGTTTAGTGATTAGGGATTGTAGGGTAGAGTGTTGGACTTGGATGATTTTGAAGGTCTTTTCCAGCTTTGATGATTCTGTGCTGGAGTTAAGCCGGACTCCTGGAGAGGGACTCCACAGCGTGTAGCCAGAAGATGGCACAATGTAACCGTTGTATGATCTTGGCTACTCAGGCAGCCCGGCCGAGCGTTCTCTGAGTAAAAATGCGGAGAGCTGCTAAAAGGGTATAAACTGCCAAACATTTTCCGAGGGAGGGGCGTTTGGTAGCTCTCAGATAATTACAGTGCAGATAACTCGTCTCTCTTCCTGGGCTGCTCTTGTGCTTTTGCAAATGCATCCAAGCCAGTCCATGCACTTGCCTCTTGCCTTTCCCTGTTAGGTGTGCATGGGAAGATGTTGCATATACATCCACGTGCCCGTATGATTTCCATAGGGTTACACCCACTTCCAGCAGGCTGGAAGTTCTCAGGCTTGCTGGACTGCCAGCAGCCCACCTGCTTAATTATCCCCTCGGCCACAGCAAATCTCAAACCCTCCAACAGATGCACGTGAGACCCTAAGACTGAATGTATCAGGAACCCCAAGCTGTCATCGCTGGCTCACAGTTGCAGTCCCCCCACCTGTGTGGTGCACACCTGGGCTTGCTGGCAGCATGATGGGGTCCCAGGTGATCCCCATTCTGCATTCCTCTGCTCTCCTTCCTCTGAGCTTTGGGGACTTTCTGCCCATGTTTGAGGGACTCCTGTGTACTTGTAGCGTAGCTGTGGCTTCTGCACTTCATAGCAAAACTTCCTGCATTATGTTTGTACTGAAAAGGCTGGCAAGGAATTCCAGGAGTCAGGGAATGGCTCGAGAAGGTCAACCTTGATGAAAGGTGATGAAGAAGACTCAAGCATCTCTGCTGCTATAGGTAACTCACTGTAGAGAGGTTCTATGGCTGGTATCATGCTTTCAGAAGACTGAAAGGCTAAAGCTCCTTCTACAAATGAGGAGCTGAGGCTTGTAACAAAGTATGGGGCTGGGCATGCATAGCCAAGAGCTGGAGTTACTCAAACAACCTGGGCTGTGGCCATAAGCAAGTGTGTAGGTTATTATGGCAGACACAGCTACCCCCATTGTGCCTCTGACCAAATTCTTGGGCACATTGTACTGCTTAAGCAGTTAGGACATGTAAAGCCCTCTGAGAGTCTTGTATGAACAGGCCTGTAGGAGTGCTAAGTGTTGTGGGGCTGAGGATGGATTAGTTTAAAGGCAGGGCCCAATTAATGTCATTGACAATGATGGTATGACAGGCAGTAGATTAACAACAGATCCTAAAGGCATAGCTGCACCAGGGTGAGTAAGTGAGCAGAGGGCAGATAATCCTATAACTTTCTTAATCTTTTAGCTCAGTACTGATATCAAAGTTGTGCCACTGGGTATCGCCATGAGAGACTTTGTCCCAGAGGTTTTGTATCTGTCTCAAGGACAAAAGTGATTCCTGAAGTTTCTTTGATTTGCATTTCTGCACCCTACTATAACACACACACTTTGCTTGTCTGGGAAGTACAAGTCCAAGGCAACTGTGGTGCAAAGAAAGCTTAAAAAATAAAATACTGTTGTTTCTTGTGTTGTTTTGTGTCTCAGCATAATTGACTCTTTGGTGTGCTTGATAATATTTGCATTAAATTATCCTCCTCTGAACAGAAATTGTTTGGACTAATTCTGGTTTCAGGGCATAAATCCAACCTTAGAAAAACTATAATAATGTGGCAGCTTTTGCCATTGAATTGCATGTTAAGTATCTTACAGTGGAACTGTAATTACATGCTCACTCCAAGCATTGACAAGTAAACAGGATTATAACAGTCTCTGGAACCAATGTTTGTATGAATTCTTCAAGAGAGAAGTGAGACTTTAGGACACATATGGGGTTTATTTTCTGGCTGAAAGCATATTGTAAGTTATTATTCACACATTACTGCTATACGTGGCAAAACCGAGGATGAGCGGCACTTAGCAGCTAAGAGAGAGGCATGGATAAGAAGAAATGAAAGTAAATATTGGAATGTTCAATGTTTCCTTCATCTGTGAAGTAGGGGCTGGGGTGCGGGGAAGGTAATCAGATGCTGACAAAAACTGGCAGAATGCTGGGATGCACAGGGCAAACAATGGAGATGGTCCCACACATGGTCTAAACTGAACCATTGATGATCAACACTCAGCAGATCTCGAAAAATCTTTGCAGAGCTTCTAACCAGTTTTTTCTTTTGTTCCCTATCACTTATGAGTCTCTTAGGATTTTTCCACGTGTGGGATTTTGCCAACAACTTTGGATCTGGCCCTGGAAATCATATAGTTCAGTTTGCATGGCATTGAATTAAGGACCAAAGTGGTGGCATGCTGTGCCTGATGGGGCTCAGATGGATGTATGCACCACCAGGAGTATTTAGCAGCAGAGGGGTACACCACCCATCTGTTACTCACCATCACTGAGACTTGTTAGCATTATTTCCCCTTTCTCTTTTTTCTTATTGCTGGGGAGAAGGATGGAAATTAGAGTATTTTCTACAGCCTAGACAAGAATGGAGCCTCCTAGGCAGCCTTCAGGACAAGCTGGCATGAGGACATAAATTCCTGGCAAAGCTGAGAAATATCTGTGAGGTGTCTCTAAAAATGACACTAACTCAAGTGAATTGATGAGAACATGTCAGGACAATGGAAAGGGAAAAGGATGGTGTTGGGAGTGCTCATGTGGATATTTAGATCAGGCATTAAAAACCAAAGCCGCACATGTCCCACCATGTCTGGGGTGCCTTCTGTCTCTAACGGGCTGAAAAACATCTTTAGGCTGAAATGCTCCTGAACTTTGATAAAAATTGGAGACTGACATTAATTCTGTGGCTGTGGCTCATCTCTCACCAGTGTTTTGTCAACCTTAGCCCACATACTCACATCTACTCTTTGTACAAGCTCCCCTTGTTGGGGTGTGACATTGTCGGACGCTTGCCCTACACCTACACATGACACACAGACACTTTCACACCATGTGTCCTGTACTCTGTGGTGGCATGCAGGGCTTCACACAGGCATTTTAGCTTTCAGCTTGCAAGAGTGGTAGCATGACTTGCTATAAAACAAGAGTCTGGATGCATTTGGTATATGAACAAGCAATGAGAGTAAAGGAGTTGGCATTGGGTTTGTGCATGTTCTGTGCTGAAGCTTGGGTATGTCCTTTGTGGCAAATCCTCTTCCAGTGAAAGCCCTTCAGGTAGGCTGCTCTGGGACCATGAGTTCTCTCCTGGAGTTTTTGTGTTGAAGGCAGACTCTTTTTCACAACTTACATTGCTCTTTTTGTTTGTAATGGGAATTGTCTATAATGAAGCACTAAGGGTTATTAGGAAGGATGGGAATTTGGGCTTCAGAGCTGCGGCTGACTGCAGGAGTTCAGCCAAGTGACTGGGCTTGCCAGAGCGTCTTGCCTCTCCATGAAACAGAGCTACACACAGATCAGTGGAGCAAGAAGCTTCACTGAGGTTTAATTTATAAATGCTAGTAAAATGCTCAGAGATGAGTGAATGGTCTAATGTGGCAATCAAATGGTCTATATGACAATCAAACATCTTCTTATAGCCTGATGACCAGGGTATTTGCTACGCTTTTGTCGTGACACATCAAAACATGACCCTGGGTCTATGCAGAGATCCAAAGATAAGGCTGGAGACTTTACAATATTATACGTGGCATTTCAGTTTGCAGTTCCAAGCATCTCAGTCTCCTTGTACCCCTCTCTCCCAGTTTTCCCAGAATAAGGAGTTGAGATTTGACTGAGCCAGTCCATGAGCCAGTCACAAGGTATTTCTTCTGATGCCACTGCATTAAAAACAGCATGTCAGCTCTGAACAGTGACTCTGTATGTGCTTCACCCTGCTTGGGTATTTGCTGCTCGTGTGATGAGAGGGGGGTGGTAGGTTGCATACAGACCAGAATCCTTGGATCACAGGTGCGTATGCAACCAGAGTCAGATTCTGCCTTCAAAAAAACCTTTGTTGCTTTGATTTCTGAGAGGTGAGTGCCCTTGTTCTCTTGTTGGGCTCCCAGGGGTGCAAAGCACCAGTGAGCAGAAAGCAAATGCAATGAGCTTTGTATCATTCAATTCTCAATTTTTTTGCTGGAGCTAGAACAACATGTAGAGGAAGACAGATCATAGAATTGTTTAGATTGGAAGGGGCCTTGTGAATATTTTCTAGTTCCAATCACCCTTCTATGGGCACAGAATCACAGAATTATTGAGGCAGGAATAGACCTCTGAGATCATCAAGCCCAACCTATGACCTAACATGACTGTGTCAGCTAAAGCATGGCACTAAGTGCCACGTCAAATCTTTTATTAAACACCTCCAGGGGTAGTCCACCACCTCCCTGGGCTGTCCATTCCAACGTCTAACCACCCTTTCCATGAGGATGTGCTTTCTAACTTCACCAAACTCCCCTGGTGCTGCTTCAGGCCATGTCTTCTAGTCCTGTCACTAGCTACCTGGGAGAAGAGCCCGATCCCCACCTGACTACAACTTCCTTTCATGGAGTTGTAGAGAGGGATAAGGTCCCCCCTAAGACTCCTCTTCTCCAGGCTAAACAACCCCAGCTCCCTCAACCTCTCTTCATAAGACTTACCCTCTAGTATAGTACCTCAATCTCTTTCTTAAGTGTGTGGCCCAGAACCGCACACAGTACTTGAGGTGAGGTCTCACCAGTACCCAGTACAGGGGGAGACTTACATCCCTAGTCCTGCTGGCCACAGTATTCCTGACACAAGCCAGGATGCCACTGGCCTTTTGTGCCATCTGGGCACACTGCTGGCTCATATTTAGTCAGTTGTTGACCAGTACTCCCAGGTCCCTCTCTGCCAGGCTGCCTTCCAGCCACTCATCCCCCGGTCTGTAGCTCTGCTGGGGGTTATTGTAGTCAAAATGTAGGACCCTGCACTTGGCCTTGTTAAACCTCATCCTGTTAGCCTCTGCCTGCTGACCCAGCCTATCTAGATCTCTCTGCAGCATCTTCCTCCCCTCCAGCAGATTGACACTGCCTCCATCAAATTGGTGTCATGTGTGAATTTACTAAGGGTAGACTTGATTCTGTTATCCAGGTCATCAATACTTCCTTGTAGACCTAGTTGCTCAAATCCCCATCCAACCTGACCTTGAACACTTCTGGGGAGGGGGCATCCACTACATCCCTGGAAGTGGAAGAATTTCATGCTAATACCTAATCTAAATCTGCTCTCTTTCAGTTTAAAGCTGTTACCCCTCATCTTATGACTACATTCCCTGATAAAGGGAATCTTTCCAGTAGGGTCCCCTTAAGCACTGGAAGGTTGCTAGAGGGGTTCCCTGGAGCCTTATCTTCTCTTCACAGCTGGGCTATATTATGCCATCAAACAACCATTCCTAAAGTGGGAATCTGCATGATGAGGCTGTCAGGGAGCATCAAATCCTCACAGCTCCAACCTGCTCCAGGATATCATGCTACTGGCCCAGACGGGAGTTGCTGGCTACTCTTACAGAATCTCCTGTGCTAGGTAAATCCCATTACTGCCTTCAAACATTCTCTTGACTTTACTGGGGCAGCATAAAAGGAAAAGGAGAGGTGAAGCTGAGGACTTGACCCACCAGTCCAGGCTGAACTGCAGGGCTGGCAGAGAGGAAAATAATATTATTTCTGCTACTAAACAGATTTAGTGTGGAATCAGAGAGGAATTACCTGCAGCTAACTCAGCTTTCTCTACACTCTTTTCAGGAAACCTGTGCAGATCATTCAGAAGTTTGGTTTCTTCTCCACCATGAGCCTAGCTGTTAGAGAAACTTTGCCCCAGGGCTTTTCTTTTATACTTCATTTTTTTGGGGGGGTACTGTTTGTAGTTTGGATTTGTGGACACCTCTTCTGCTCCCCTCTGGGTTTTGTTGGGTTCCTTTCCTTGCAGAGATCAACATCTGTGTTCAGATTTTACCGAGGGCTTTATTTTCTCTTTGATTTAGCATGGACAGGAGTTATTGCATTATACTCAGGCTTGTCTATTGACTCTTTAAAGCATGTTCTTTTTATTTACTCCTCCAGGACTGCCTGTTTAATCCAATCTCTTTTCCACTGAATTACACCAGCACAATAACACAGGCCAAACAGGTTCAGCCTGGGTCATGGGTGGCAGAGGAAGGGGCTGTATTCTGGTCAAACACTAACTCTACTATTAAAAAGGAAAAAGTATTTATTGAGACTGCTGAGTTTTGTAGCTGGAAAGGGTGTTGCTATTCCCAGCACCATTTGCTATAGTTTTACAGTACCAAACCCTGCAGAAGCTAAGCAAATGACCTGAAAACAAAGACCGAGTCCAGCTTGCTCTTGTAGGAAGCCTGGGGTTTGAGGAAAGCCTGGTCAGATGGATGTAGGACCTCTTAGAGGAGGCAGGTCCTGACTTCACACCAAAGCTCCACACCAAATCAACAGGTTGACTTTCATCTGTTAGAAATCACAAGTGTGTGTAATATGAATGCATGCACCTCGGAGAGCAGACTGTGGGACTTAGAACCAGAGCTGTGGTGGGAGCCACACTTTACACCACCAGCATTTTTCTTCTCCCTGACCCTAGGTTATAAGCCACATGAGAGCCAAGGACATCTTCCTCTGTATTTATGGCACATTTTGATTGTCCGATGTTGCATTACGTCCCTCTCGTCTTGCAAGATTTTTATGTTCATTACTCTTTTTGAGTTGCAGATAATTTTCATTCATCGTTATGAACATTGTATCTTAATTGGTTCCATAAGTAAACAGACACCTGTGCTTTACAGAAACATGAGAAGATAAGTTCTGTGGCCCATGAAGGTTAAGGTCTTATCTATTTGCATGTTATATGACTTACGCTCCAGCCAGTTTTCTAGCAAGATATGTTGTCACCTTCTAGTTGCCCAGCACATATCTGCTGCTCACCAGGACACCAGCCAACTCTACTCCTCTGCTGTTATTTTGGAAACCCAGAGCTGTGAGTTTCATAAAGGCTGGGTTAAGTAAGCAACAGATTTATCTTCATCTAAAGATGAAAGTGTTTGGCAGCAAATGTTGGCAGCTCCTTGCATATTTCCAGGGCTCCTTTGCGTGCTCTTTGCTCTTCCCTTCACATGGGGATGGCAGCGGGGGCTGTATTGCTGCAGCCTAGTCTAAATTGACCCAGTGTGGTTAATATTTAACCCTGCTTGTGCCTGGGAAGTATGGGATGGAGGCTCCACTATACAGTGAGTCACATTCTGGTGGATTTTGTCACCCTCCTCACTGGGCTATGGGCAGGTGTGCTGTGCTCATCTGGTACAGCAAGATTTGTCCTGGTGAAGTAGCCTCTGTGCCAGACTTGTTCTGCACCTACAGCCACCCTGTCAGCACTGTTGAGTGAAGTCACGGGCAAAGCACAAGGAAGGACAAAGAAAGTTTCATTGAATTGTAGGTTATAGAATGGCGGGAGTTGAAGTGACCTCTGGAGATCATCTAGTCCAACCCTCCTGTCAGAGTAGGTTCTCTTAGAGCAGATTGTACGGGAACATGTCCAGGTGGGTTTTGAGTGTCTCCAGAGAGACCTGTTTTATGAACATCTGAGGAACTGAAGATCTGAGAAGGCTCCCTGCAGCTCATGGGAAGCCTCTCTGGAGATGCCTCCTTTGTTTCAGCACCCATGCATGCTCTGTGCCCATGGGGATGCATCTCTGAAACCAGACAATTTCCCTCTAGTACAAGTAATGCTAAGGCTGACCCATTGTGCTGTAGTGGTTGCATGGCCTGAGAGTCATCCGCAAACCAGCACCCTCCCTTCAGTGTCTGCTTCAGGAAAAATCCATCTCCAATAGGAATGTACTAGAGAGAAAACATAGAGGAGATGCAGCGCATCATTCCTGCAAACCCTTATTGCTGTACCAGAGAAGCCCAGCCTGTCTGGATTTGTACTTGGGGGTATCAAGGAATTTTTCAGCAAACCATGGGCAAAATGAAGGTCTTGCCAGTCCAGGCAGGATGGAATAAGAGGCTCCTCAGCATCCTGACACCATTTGTAAAAGCCCAGTGTGATGCTGAGATCTCTGTGCCACACTGAGGGAATGTTTCACACATTGATGGCTAACTCCAACACACTGCACACTGGGAAGACAATAGCAAAGTCCTTCCACCCCATTTCCCAGCAAGCATCAATTGCAAACTTTCCTATTAATTTTATTTGCATACAGATAGAGAGAAAGGAGATTTCCTATGAGGATTGTTTCCGTATGGTTTTACACACAAGAGTAAACAAGGCATAGCCATCACCTATGTAGTTAAGAGATTTTTGGTGATGTTCCCATCCAGAAAATGCAGCTGCCTTATATTCCTGATAAAGTGGAACTAATGTTCAGCTTCAGCATTTATGTTCATAAATGAAAGACATTTCAAACAACACTGATTGAGGCAAAGTGTCATCCTTTCCCACCCCCCTCCAAAGGCTTTATTTTTTTTTGCAGAATTGCAAAAACCCTGACACCTGACCTGGAAATGTGAAAATTTGTGCTCCTGGTTACACTTGTATGAATCTGAAATGGCTTCATTGGTTCCAGTGGGTTTGCCTGGGCTAACAACCCAGTCTCTGAGAGCAGGGGCTATGCTGTCACTTGCACCCTGCTTCAGTAAAGGCTCTTCCTTTCCAGATCATTTGGGTTCTCTTTGCTACAGAGACCCAGACAGAAAGGGGGGGAGGTAGTGCTTGTACCACTGAAACTCAGCCAGTGCCCCTGACATGATGCATGTGGCTGTTGCCTAATATCCTATTACTGACAATTGAAACACAAACATATAGTCATGTTTTTGGATGGAACTGTACAAACATTTCAAAACAGTTTATGCATGCAGATTTGTATGTTATCAGAGAGCGCCACACATGCACATGGAATTTATGGAAAATGCTGAGAGATTTGAAAGGAAATAGTTTGGAAAATTGTCTTATTTTTTTGAACATAAATCCTCAAACAGTTTCCCTTAACATTCCTCATGTCCGAGTGGCAATTAGTACTTGACATTTCTGTTTTTCACTTTGTCTGTTGATCTTAGGCCTTTTTCTTGTTGTTGTTTTTTAGCATCTCTCCTTTCATGTTTGCTGTGTCTATTTGCTGAATGCAGCATTAATGTGTACAGACAGGATTCCTTGCACAGGAGGATGATGTGAGGAAGTAGGGAGAGGAGACTTAAGCCTTCAAAACTGTGGTTACCTCCCTAAATGAGATATTTAGATGCAGGGATTCATGTTCAGAGTCCTCAGCTCAGGCTACCTGGACTGAGGAGTTGCTGCACAGATGAGTCTGTTGGCTTGATCCGGATTTTTTCTCACTTTCAATGATTCCAGTGACTCCAGTGGGATTATTCCTGTACTAGCCAGATGTAAAAGGAAAGCAAAATCAAATCCTTCATACATCAGTGTCAGACACACTCCAAGAAACCAGTGTTGAGTGATATAAAGGATAAGGGGCCTAAGGAAGGATGTGTTTATGGAGAACATTTGGAAATGTTAACTACTTGTAGTTTGAGCAAACACTGAGTAAGGAAAGTGCCTGCAAACATTTAAGAGTGGAAAAAAGTACAGAGCATATGCAAACTGCTTGGAGTAATGCAAAAGGATGTGAGAAAGAGATACAATTAAAGAAAGCAGGAGTGCAGCTATTCTAAACAAATGAAAACCTGGTCTGCTGTAAGCTTCTTATACCATACTCCTCATCAGAATAGCTGAGCACCTTCTGGGAGTGTGGGAATAGTTCAATGTGGATCATTTCTACTATAGTAGTCACGTTAGTGTAGTTGTTGGATGAAAGGGAAGCAAATTTTATTGTGAGAAGTAATACCTTTTCTGAGACCTCCTGAGAGAAGTCAGACAAAAAGCAGATAAAGCCTGAGACTTGTGTGTCCAAAACCTTCTCTGTGTTCTTCTGTCTGTCTCGCTTGATTGAAAACTCTTCCTTCTGCACACCTTTCCTGCAAGAAAGGAGCATTTTGCATGCATTGCAGCATTTTATTGTACCAGAACCTTCTTATACACACTGTTGAAGTAGGGAAGGCTGAAGCTGTCAGCCAGGGAACATTGTCTGCACTTTCCGGGGTTACCCTGGGATGCTCTGGCTGTCCAGCACAAGGGAGCTTTGCCTTTGAGAGGAGAGTTCAGTTCAGCCTGGAGAGAGGAATTGTCCTCTGCTGGAATCCATCTGGGAGATCTGAACTGAGCTGCTGAGCAGTGAGCACCGAGACCTTGAGCTTCATTTGGCAGTTTCTAGCAAGGCAGCATGAGAAGCTCTCTCATTGCCAGCGAGATGTGTCCTCCTGGGCTGGGCTGGCTGGCGTTCCCTGAGCACTGGCCATACACTGTTCAGGGCTGTCACGTTTCCCTAGTGCCAGGGAGCGCTGACACAGCGTGCCTAACCTGGCCAAGAGAGATAGGGTCTCCCAGCCAACTGGGGATGGTGGAAAACATTTCCTGCAGATGCTGTCATGTGCAAATTTAGCACCAATGAGAAATCCAAGCACATTCTCCAGGCACAGTAAGATTGTGCAGTGTGTGTGACTGGTCCTCAGGGGAAGAGCTGGGAACCCTCTCCTGGTGGTACTTCAGACCAAGACAGAGGTCACAAGGTAGTGGAGGGATCATTTGTGCCTCCCTAAAGCCTTGAAAACCAAAACCAAGGGGCACTGGGACTTCCCAGCATCCTGCACAGGTTCTGTGTTTGGTTGACAGGACACTTAACCCCATGTTACTGCCTTTTCTTCTCTGCCTGACAAAAGTGTTCACACTTCATGTGTAAATGTTAACCTTATGCATGTGATGGACCATTTGTTTCTTTGCAACACTCCTTAGAGCAAAGCTACTATGAGGGACAAAATGTGTAAGTGGGGAGAAGAAATGATTTTTTTTTATTAAGAAAAAAATACAGATTTCAGGACCATGACTGGTGTTTCCCTCTGCCCATACCTCCTTTCTGACTATTACCAGGTTATAGCTAGGTCTCAGTTACCACACACAAGAGAGATGGTGATTCAGCTCTCACAAAGCAACACTTTCGCTGAAAAATGCGATTTCAGCCTTAACTCCAAACCCCAATGGATCCACACAGTTACTCTGCTGGTGTGCAAAAGGAAAGGTGCATGTTGTGCTCCTTGTCTGCCCAGTCGGAATATTTTCTGTCACACATCAACTGATCCACCCAGGAAAATCTGCCCCCTTAGTCACATTATTTACCTTTCCCCGCATCCAGAGTGATCCTAGACGGATGCTCAGGCTGACTCCACGTGTCTGCTCTCCCCGTAACCTGAGGAGGTCTGCACAAACAGCAGATGGAGGGAATGAGCCTAATCCTGGCCATGCCCTTCCATCACCTTCACGCGCTCCGTCAGCTGCACTCAGCCGGCTGGTCCCACACACCCTCTGCCCCGGTGGCATGTCCCTTGTGGACCTGTGCCATGGGGCCTCGTGCTCCTACAAGGCAACTTTGACAAACCAAGTCACTTGGATGGCCTCAGCGCCCTGGGTTGCTGTATATGATGGGGAAATCCAACTGCATAGCTACCACCTGCAGTCGGATAAAAAAGATTGAAGCAGGTTAGGAATTACAGCCCAGAGGTGTTGTGGCTCCTCAATATTCCGTGAGGGAAAAGAAAGGGCAAACCAATCAAGATGGAAGGGGGAAAACAGGGGGAAATGAAGTTCTGTGGTGATTGGAGGTGAAAAGTTCCTGGGAGAAAAGAGGTAAGAAAGCTGATAAAACTCCAAGTTGTGGTTTTGGAGACATAAGGAAAGTCCTCCTGGGGATAATGTTCACTAGACCATCACAGCTACGAAAAATCTGAAATGCCACTGTCTGGAAACAGGGCTTTGGGGACAACTAGGTTACAAATGGAGTGTTAGGCTGCTTCTCAGGCCATACAGAGACGCGTACTTTGTTGCTTAGCATTCAATTTTGTTTTGAAAGCTCCAGAAAGCTGTTTTCCCACAGCCTTGTCTCAGGACTGTGGGGTGCAGAAGCAAACTGGGGCTGTTGACTTGCAGACTACTCAATCATCCTGCAAATTACAGCCAGCCCAGAAAAACACAGCTCCACATGTTTCCTTATTTAGGTAGAACTGTTGGGAAAACAGCATGAGATTTTATTTCTGATAAACTAGGAGCTGTTTCAGGAATATTAATTATTTTTGTAGTATCAATGTTTTACATGTATTCCCCCACTGCTGTATTGGGATTGAGATGGATGAAGGCTACAGCGTGGTTTCAGGCTGTCTTTCAGGCACTCCCAAGTCCCTGCAAAAAACTAATAATTGTGCAGACATTTTGGAGTCAGTAGGGGTTGTTTTCTGGTTATTTTAGCCTGGGGTATGGAAGCTGTGGGCTCTGTTCCCTGCCCCATGTAATCGTTTTGCAACATCACTTGGACTCTCAAAAAGCTTTTGGATGCCTAAAGACAGGCTTAAGGGGGATCTGAAGGTGTTCAGGCACCTGGATGCTTGTCAAAATCTCATGTACCACCTATGCAATACTCCATCTCCCATAATTACCTCTTAGTGAAAGGATGCAGGAGGCATTTTGATGCTTTGTAGGCATACTAGGAAGAGAAATTTCTACAGCCTTGGAGATGTTGGAGCCAACAAGGACACATATGGGGTCTTTTAATAATGAATGAGGATGAAAGAAAATCCAATAGAGAGCATTTTTCTTCTGTGTCCAACCTGTGCTGGATGACTGGTGCTGGCCTTGAGCACAGCCTGGATTAGAAGACTCTTCTTCGAGGCTGGAGCTGAATCAGGCCAAGAATGTTCACCAGTGTCTCTAGGCAGGCTGTGATGAGAAAGCCACAATGCAGTTAGGAGCTAAAACTTGATGTCAGTTGATAACCCAGGAAAAAGAGATGAATTGGAGCTTTCGGTCAGGTCCCTCTAACCTGTTGGGAAACAGGATGCCAGGTAGGCATCCCACATCTGAGCCAGAACTGAGGCTGCTTTGGACTTCAGTCTGCACAGAAAGAGATGGTCATGTAATAGCTTTGGGGCTGGATCACCTAAACTGTGGTGTCCTTGGCAAAAAGACCTTGACTCCTTTGTGGTGAAATGGGTGGGAAATGTTACTTAGGGGAGGATTTCACATTTTCCCTTGAGATGCAGTATCTGTGGTTGGGCTCTTTCTGGTGCAAGCTGGAGTGATTTTACCAGAGTCCATGGCATGAATGTGACCATGTAAGTCAAGTCCTGAAGGTTTGCTTCAGTCAACACTGTCTTTGAAGTTAATGAAGCTGAAGTTACTGCCCGAAAGGAATAGTTGTCCATCTGGAATTTTTCAGATGAATGAACTTTAATAAGAACAATGATATAAATATGTAAAATATAAAACCAGTATTGTCAGCTGCTTTGTTTCTGGCTTGGTGGGTTTTATATGTTTAGTCTTGAATGTTTTTCACATTGGTTTTGTGTATAGAGATCTAATGATCTGAGTAAAAATATTAATACTAACAATAGAGGGTGTCATTTCATAATCCTAACAAAACAGATAATATGGACATTTAAACTACTTCTTGGCTACTCCTGCTGCCTATCACATTGGATTAGCATCGAGACAGCTTAATTTTCAAGGAGGCCTTCATGCTGGAGCACATAAAAGAAAGGATCTAACAAACAATAACATCAAATTCCTCTCCATATATGAAAGTACATTTAGTGAAGCAGCTCTTTTTTCTTGTAGCTTGTTTAGTCTATTTGGTGAGCTCCATCAGGTTGATTTCTTACCCTGTGCAGGCAGTGATTTGCTGTAAGAGAAGATGCATCAGCCAGGTCCTGTTCGACAGTAAATAATAAATAATTGTAACAGTTAATCTAAGGGACAGACATCTCCACAGTTTATTTTGCAGTCAGTTTAGTGTAGTTCACTCTGGTCCCTCTCTGGCATGAATTTCATCCAAGACGAGATCAAACTAGAATAGCTGTAACCAGCTTCCCCTCTCTGCCTCTACGGTGACATGGACGAGTTGCGAGGTGCGTCAGGGGACTGTCTGGGCTTATGGGGGACTACCTGGACTCTTCAAAGAGGGTGCATTAGAGCTGCGGTGGGATGCTCTGAGGCACACGGCCGGCACCGCAGCCCCGGGGTGCTGCGAGGCAACAGAGGAATCACGGAGAGAGGGCTCTACAGCGAAGGAGCAGAGGGTCAGGCGGTTTGGAAGGTGGGGAGCAGTGCGGGAGGTGGGGAGCAGTGCGGGAGGTGGGGAGCAGTGCAGACTCCGACGCTCAGAGAGCTTCCGCAGCTCTGCCAGTCGCCAGTCCTTCTTTCCGCCGGTACCGTAAAGGGTTAAGAGGCTCGGGCGAGCGGGGAGGGCGGGGGCTCCCGGGGATTGGTGCGAAGTTTGGAGCGGGGCGGCACCGCCCCGCCCTCCTCTCCAGCTCTGCCCCCACCGCCACAAAGCCCTTCAGGGAAAGTTGCTTTATCGCTTGTTTCTCTCACCCCGGCTTCCCCCTCCCCAGTCCTTACT
>VZRI01002272.1:0-163308 GCA_013397515.1 Upupa epops | reverse complement strand
GGTAAGTGTCTTCAGCCACACACAACCCCCCCACCCCGTGCTGAGAGACACCCCTCTCCTACGCCTCGGTCGGTACTGGGTCAGGAGAGACCCAAACTCAACAGCTGAGAGCCGCCGAGCTCTCCCCGAAGAGGGGACAGCACCAGGTGGCAACGCGCTGGCTGTCCCCACCCCCAGCCTCCCCAGTCCGAGGCCCGGCTCCCGCCGGCGAATGTCCCCCCGTTACCGGCTGCTCCCTGCGAGGTCTCGGGTCCTGCCTCGGGGAACGCCCCGCAGGCCGCCCCCTGCCCTTCCTCCCTCCCTCCGTACCGGCTCCCCGCTGTAAATGGGGAAGCGAACGGCAAAGCGTCGGTGTTTGCTTTGCTGGATGCTCTGCGCGCGTTGTTGTGTGTCCCGGGGGCACGGAGTGTTTAAACCGGGGTGTTTACAAGGGTGAGGAATTCAGACAGTGTTTAGAGAGTGAGAGTTTTAGGAGGGGAACAGGGTGTAATTAATGTAAACCTGATCTAACCCCCCGTCCCCCCGGGTTCGCGTATCGCGGCGAAGGCATCTTCAAGCGTGGGGAAAATTAAGTGCGGGTTTGCTTTAGGACGCACCTCTGAAGCGCTCGGAAACCAGTGGGGTTTGAGAAGGGGGTGGGAAAAGGGAATGGAAAAAAAATCACTGCTGATGCCACAAGCTGGGGAGTGGAGGAAGGCGAGGACCCGGGCGCCGGGCTGTGAGGCTCTGAAGCAACAACACGAAGTTCTCTGGGCTGCTGATGGGAGAGGTAACACTCCTCCTCCCCATTCCCCAAGTTCCCTCCGCAAATTGTTAACCTGAAATCTTGTTTTATGGCCACTTGCTAGGGTTTTGTTTGCCTTCCCGACTGGTTCTGTACAGGATAGCAAAGAATTATGCATTAACCGTAAACTTAGAGGAGCTTGCTGGCCTCAGTGGGTTCTTGATTTATATCAGGCTGAAGCAGAGAGAAGGGCAAAGTTTTACTTGCTGAGTGCTGAGGAATGAATTACAAGTACATTGCTCTATCGTTTGTTGTTTCTGCTCTTAAGTCTTCACAAACTTAACTCTGTCAACTTATGGACTCTTTGGTTTTTTTTTACCCTTGGTAATGATTTCTCTCTCCTTTTTCCTGCCTCAAGGTCTGAGTGGATGGTAGCCTGTACGATACAGAGGGCTCTGATTTTCAAAATGGAATTGCAGCTCGCACTCCTTTTCGCAGGAATAATTGCCTTTTCAGACTCGGCGAGAGGTAAGGAGACCCACACGTGCTGCAAACACTTCGTGACTTGCACCCTTCCCTCTGCTGGGATTGTGCTCCACAAACTAGTGCCCTCGTAGGGACCCTGTAAGGACGTAGTTGTGAGCGAGGACTCATCCTTGGCATGTTACTTATCTGCATGGGGGCACAGGCTTGTGCTCATGTGTGGTGCCTCCTTACTTGTGTGTTTTGGGGCCATCGGTTTGGATGGAGTGCAATCACTCAGGGGTTGCTGAGGTCTCTCTTGGAGCAGGTGGATTTCCAGGGGCTTTTCTAGTGCATGTGTAAGAATACACAGACAATTTTAAAGAAAAGCAACTGCATTTCTCTGTGGATCAGAAATACCTCTCCCCTCCTATAATCCCTCCGGTCTCTGCCCTGTATATTCCCACCAGCAAACTAAACAAACACCTCCATTAACTTCCCCGGTGACAGACAAATGACAGTTCCCAACAGCAAGAGCGTATTTTAGTGCTGGGGCTCCAGCAGTTGATCAGATTTCAATAAACAGGTTATGCTACCAGAGACACATTGAAATACATTGACCTGGGAGTGACAAGAGGGCAGAAGAAAAGAAAGAAGTTTCTTTATGGGAAGACACTTTAAGCGAAACTCTGGGCTCAGAGTAGGAGTGGTGGCTTTCCCTCTGCTCTCGCCTGTGTTGTACCTTGGTGGGTGCTGTCCTTGGACAGCCTGAATGGGAAACCATGCTTTCAGCTTCCCCTCTCTGGTCACAAAGGAGAGGCTGCATTGTTCCAGGAGAATGGGGGTATGGCTTTAGGATGCAGATTGCTCCAGCTGCAATTCCCAACAGTATCAGAGTTGCATGAATTGTTGAAAGACCTTTAAATCACCCAGTGCTATGGAGTTGTGAATTAAAAGGTTTAAACTTGCCCTTCGCTTGGGCTGTAACTTGCCAAAAATAAATCTTGGGGGTAAGGGTAGGAAAGGAGAGGGGGAGTACTGCTCTGAAAACCCGAGGTTTGGTTAATGCTTTGCTTTTTTTTCCTTCTTGGCATTGGCTCCTAAGCAAATATTTTATGGAGGCAAAGCACTATAAAACGATTTGGCTGGAAGCTGAATGAAAAAGCAAGCAGTATATAGGCTGTAAGTCCCACAAGTCCAAATTCCAGGCAAGGTTTACACTGGAGGCTTAGTTTAAGTTGTAGGCAATGGCCAGCAGTGTATGGATTAAGATGACCTCATGGATATATATTATTGTGATGGACCCGAGAAGTTGCTGGAGTTCCCGAAAAGATCTGAAGTGGGCAGGAGAAGACAAAAAGAATTTGGTCTGTGTGAGTCAAATATTGACTGCTTAACTGGCTGACCCTGTTTAAATTAGGTTTGCACTTGTCTTGCTTGTACTCTTTTACTGCTCCTGTAAAATGAAGTTCTGTGAGCTGCCGTTGTGTGAAGAAGTGACAGAAAATTGACAACGGCAATTTCAGACCATGATAATTTTCCTTGTGAGAAGGTCTTTTTAAGTGTAGCACCAATAGGATCATATTGATAATTGGGTTATTTGAACTCTTTTCAGAGCTGGAAAATCTGTCCTGCAAGTGGATGGAGGAATGGTTCTGATTATTTAAAATTACACAGAAATGCAGTTTAAAACCTGGGACAAACCCCATGAAACATAACATTCATTCGTGTGCTGATCTCAAAAGAGGGGTCATGAAGAAGAACAAGGTGTCACTGCTGTAAATAAAAAAAACCCAGACATATCCCTGTTGCTTAAATCCTACTTTTCACCTCTTTGAGATTATTCTTGATAGTGGGGGATGTGAATGAAGGATCAGACATAAGAGAACAGTGATGAGAGAGTCTCCAGCAAGTTGAAACCTTTTTTTGTGCTGTTGAATGTCCCCAATTAATAGATATTTGCATTGGGATACTTTCAGATTTTTCAGAAAAAAGTGCCTGGTTGTTAACGTGCCTGCAGATTTTTTCCGACCATATCATACAGTGTTTTTTTTTTGCTGCAGGAGAAGTATAAATGCTACCTGTTTCAGTTACTCGGGTTTTATAGACAGTCCTTTGGCCAAACCTCAGCCTGAGGTCGCAAGGCTTTACTCTGGAGGAAGAAAGGCTCTTTGTTTTGCCCAAACACTGTTTAATATCTGTATCCTGATTGCAAATTAGACGTGTGTGGCCCAAAGTGTGCCAATGCCTCCTAATCTGAGGCGTCAGAAGTTAAATAGGTGCTCACTGGCTTGAGATCAAGTAAGGAAGGTGCCTGAGGAGGCTCTTTGTGAAAGTTGTGGTCCTTCTCTTCTACTCAGTTTAGGCAAAAGTAGTTTATGCTGGAGTGTTGATGTTAATTTGGAGCCGGGTGATTGCGTGTCCATGTTCAGGGAAGGGCTGTGCCATAGTGCATTTGCACAAGGGGGCAGAGTTAAGTTGCCCACACATTCTGGCTTTGATATTTCCTGACAGTTGAGTGCTCAGCTGTAATCTTGCATTAAATATTACATTGTATTAGTTTTACATCTTTATTTAGGTGATGCCTTTTAAGGCAAAGAGACTCACAGGGATGACTGATACTGCTATTCTAGCAATTTCTCTTCTCCTCCCTGCCCGCCCCCCCCCTCCCTCCCATATGAAATGGGGGCATTTTTCCAGGTTTGGAGCTGTGCCTGCTGGCTCTGTCCCTTTTTGTGACACAATGTGTCACATCACTGATGAATATAACACTACAAAAAAGGGTATGTCTTAGCAAACTGAGTTAAAGTCTTAGGAAAGAGGCAATGCATTTGATGTATCCATGAAAGGAGAGCGAGCAGACCTTATTTCAGAGGTCCAGGTGCATAACTTGCTCTTTCTGGAGGGATGAAGCAGCGATGAGTTTGCTCAGGCTGTTTTTCGGACCAAAACTGAAAGACTTTGGACAAAGACTTGTCTACTGCAAACAATCCTTCCAAAAGACTCAATCTGGAAGATATGTCTCAGCAATCAATCTTATTCCAGGTCTCCTCTGTACATAAAAAGTATTCCTTCTGAGATATCTTAGTAATTATTCAAGACCCTTCTTTCCCTTGTGGGTGAAGACAAAAACTTATGTGTGCACAAAATCCACTCTTTGAGAACAAAACTTGCATGCTGTGGCTTTCTAAAAAGGACTATGATTTTCTTGAGAGGGACTAGGCTTTTCGTCTGGCAGCCAAGTCATTGGGTTGCAGCTTCATCCCTGTTGCCAGCTGTACCAAATAGTGTCAGCCCTGAACCTGGGATAATAATGCAGGTCCAGTAACTCATTCCTTGTGTGACTCCATTCCTGCTCTCTCCAAGCAGCCCTAAACTGGGCATAAAAGTACTCACTGTCCTGTCCTGGCCGCCCTCTGCAGGGATGAATGCCATCTTGGGTCACTAACCTTTAGTGACTATGTCCTGCAGCAATGTAGCTCCTACCAGTCCACACCTCCGGTCAGATACAGGTAATACAATCTGATATTTTCCTGCTCGTATCTCTGTGAACACGCAATGTAATATTTGTTCCAAATCTGTCAAGTTGCCATCGTATTCGCATTGGTGACCGTATATGGTAACGCTGAGATGTGCTTAGCTTGGTCCTGTGGCTTAAACAAGATTTCGTATGGTATGTTTAGAGATTTTTGGTAAGAGCAGGCACAACTCTCCTATTAGCAAGTAAACTGATATTCTGCTGGAAACTAATTAGTTGGGATGTTGATTTCATTTTCAGTGACTTGCGTAGGGAGGGGAAGAACGGGACCTTAATTGCTTTCTGCTCTGGCACTTCTCCTTGCGACACTTGGCTGGCAAACCTGGTTGATGTTTGCTTTACATAGAATTTGCTGATGGGGTTGCCTCAAAATTCAATGGTTTCATGCAGAAATGATGTTTGGTGCCATTTCTGTTTCTCTGAATATTGGAGAAAAGGGAATAGGATGCTAGAAGTCTTTTTATGACTTGAGAGATCAGTTCTTCACTCTAGTGAATATACTTTACCATTAAACTTTGGGGCTTACAAGATTGAATTGTAATAAATATAGAAAAGATAACTAATCATATTAGAAGCAGTCTGCTTGTTGGCTTCCCTTTTTTTCCTTTATTCCTGTTTAACAGTCATTACCGACTTGTGAAAAGCATGTTCAGATCTAATGGTCAGTTTCAGATTTTATCTAAGCCACTGCACAACTTCTGGTGAAATTTAGAGTATTTTTTGGACCGTGCTTTTGGGGAACTTGCTCATGAATAATCAGTCAACATGACTTGTACCTAGAGTCAACATAACCACCTAAGAAAATCCTGGGTATTTTTTTAAACCCTGGTTCCTCCTTTCTTCTGAGGTTGCTGGCCACTTTAAGTTGTGGCTGGGTTTAAATATAAGTGTGTGTCATACTGGAAAATTAGGGTTGATTTTATTTTTTATTAGGAATATTGATAATCTCAGCCAATTGTTCAAATACATTTAGATTTTCCTTAAAGTTTTTATAACTTTGTTTTCCAACTCCATATGTTCTTTGATCTTCATTGAAACATGCAAGCAGCAAATTAAAGTACATCTTTTCTATGAAGAACTTGTACACAGCAAAGTCCAGATCCAAAGTGTGACTCGGCCAAAGAAACTCTCATTTGCTATGAGGTGCTGCTTGAGATTTTTATCAGAAATATTTTTTTGGGGGGATGGGATAAAAAATGCAATTCAAAACAACAACAAAAGAAGGGCAAAACTGACCTATGCTAGCAAGTAGGAACTCCCTTTACAAGGTTTGGGACTGTTGGTACTAATTTATTACACAAAGATGAAATTTGTCATCTAACGTGAGTTGGCTGATAGGGCTGATCTTTTCCAAAGACCTGTCTGATAATTCCTTTTTGAGCATCTGTCTCACCATGAGTAACACTGGTACATCTGGCTGTAGAGTATTTGTTACGAAGTAATGTGAATGCGGAATAGAGCTGGTCAGTGTCTGGCTGTGCATTTATGGGTTAGTTATTGGAGGAGATAAACATTCCCACCAGAAAGGAACAGTCAGAGGTCCTCCTCTGCCTGGCTTGAATTTAAAAATACCACTGCAACAACCTCTAGTCATAGTGTTATTCAGTGGGAATAGAACCAGTGCAGCTTTCTGATTTTCCTGAGATGCAAAACTCCTACCTGTGTCTGCAGTGGCTTGTAAAATCCTACTGCTCAAAGGTCTGCACAAATGTTTCCCAGCATTACAGGAGGCAGTGGGAATGCTGCTTTCTCCCATTTCTTTCATTAACCTTCTCATTTTGTCTTGTTTTAAGGAGTCTGTCTTTCATCTGACCTCTTTCTGCGTTTTCTGGTGTGCTGCTCAAGCTGAAATGCATTTGTTCTTGCTTTGAACATTTAATTTGGATTGCTATTCTTTGTCTTGTTCTTTGTAATCGGGCTTGACCGGGAGTTTGCTTTTGTAATAATGCCTCAATGCTTAGCTGTGTTGACCTGTCCTAGGTTTTGCATGAAGAGGGAACATTTTTGGGTACATCAGAGACTTTTTTTTTAATAGTAGAGCCAGTGTGAACATAGAAGTTGCAAAGACCCTTGTCTGATGCAGGATTATTGAGGCTGGTGTTCTTCCATAGTAGCTCTGGTACTAAGGTACTAAGAAAAATATTACCTTAAGTAAGTTTGAATAATCTGGCCCTGCTGTCCTGATGTCATATGAGATACGCAGATGGAGCTCATGCCAATCTTAACAGGTTAGGCCCTGATTGAAGCCTGTAAGTGTTGGTGTCATGTCTTACTCACTCGCATGGACTTTGAATCCACCTCTGAAGGATGATGTGGACAGATTATGTAGTATCAATCTTTGTATGGTTCTATGACGGTGGAAGAGATGTGGGCTCAGCGAGGTATTTTTACACTGCCATTCTTGACCAGACAGCTTGGATTTAATTTTTTTTTATTCTAGAAACATACTGGTCCTGGCTGCTGGAGGCTGAAGCATGTGCTGATAGAGCTGGAAGCAGCTTGGAAATTAATTGCTTTAATTTTGGGTCACTATGGAGGGTTTTATCCACAAAGAAAAGGTGTCATTCTGCAGCTGGTGGTGCTAGGTGTGAAGGGGCTGAAAGCTGTCATGAGTGTGATTTAACAAGTTAAGATATGCTGTTGGCTGCTGAGTCCATTCACATTTCTGATGTATTTCTTTTTTCCACTTCTGAGTCAAATAAACACAGGCTGCATGGAGTTTGGTTGACTGCCCTGATTATACAGTCTCCCCATTGTATCCCAGTAGAAACACAGAATCCAGCAGTGCTGCGAATAAGCTAATATTTTCATTTCATCCCAACCGCTCCAATTTTCAGGAAGAAATTCAGCCAATAACTCCAGGCTACTTTGTCCATTAAGTGTTCAAGCTTAATTTTAAGCTTCACTAAGGGAAGAAAAATGTAAATTGGTAACAGAGGCTTCTCAGAGCAGGTTAATGTTTCTCAGCACCACTGCACCTTTATCCTCAGCATTTCTATGAGTAGTGTCTAGCTTGATTGAACCCCAAAACCTTTTTCCTTATATCTGGTAAATTTATTCCATGAAAGATGGTCACAATCTCGGGTTTCCTGTCAAGGGATTGTGAAGTAACGCAAGATGTGTCATGCTCTGGATGTCAGTTGGGTGGTATTGACTTTGGTGGATACTTTAGGAACTGTAGGTATTTGTGCAAGTTAGATAAAAACGTGGGAAGAGCAGGCAAATGCAGAAATGCAAAGGAATTTGTGCAATAGGCACTTCTTACAATCCATCTCCTTGCTTGGTTTGCTCACACATGCCCAGTGAGCTGATGACTCTGGTACTGATGTTGTGCGGACTCTTCTAGTTCTGCCCAGAGCAAGACATTTGGGAGAGGAGAAAAAGCTGGAACAGAATGTGGAGGGAAATATAAGCATCAGCTAGCACCCAAGAGAAAGTTTAGGCTGAGTTGGTGTACTGCTGCTCTTGAGGCCTGGTGTAGCCATGGATTTAAATCTACAGAAGTGAGTGGAGTGAGGCCAAATCGACCCCAAAGGAGGGAGAGAGGGTGGATGCACAACTCCACCAGAATCCCAAAGCTGGACAAGCAAAATGACTGGAGTTAGGACTCTGTGAATCCTGGAACACTGAACTGTTTTCTTTTTCTTCCTTTTCTTCTCAACTAATGTGCTTGTGTGAGTTAGAGTAACTGAGGAAGCTGTTTTCCTCAGTGGTTGCTCTCACTTAAACTGATCTGTTAACGTGGTTAAGCAATGACAAGTGTCAGGCAAGTCACAGGTGTATGAACTGTATATCAAGGATGGAAGGGTTAATGAATAACAGAGTAACCCTCAGGACGTTGTGGAATATCTCTCCCAGGATAATGCAGACCTTTTGGAGAAGGAAGAACACATGCTTGGCATTGACCGGTTGATGTGAAATTTATAGCTAAAGCTCTGTCAGAGTGGAAACCCTTCTGAGAGAGAGAGAGAGAGCGCGAGCACTAAGAGCCTTTTCACTCACATTCTGGGTGTCTCTTCTAGACAAGTGAATTTAGGAAGTGTTTAATGTGTTTTTGGGCATTTTAAAGTGGGAACTTGGGAGAAGAATTGCCAGCTCTACCAGCACATGGAAACAATGCCCTATGCTCTGATAAGTTGTTTCATATTTTAGTATTCAGGATCAGAGATTGCTCTCCATTACCAAGGTGATAGTCGCTTTAGGTTCAGTGAGTTGTGGCTGAGTACCTGTGAGCAGGATTTAAATTGATAATCCTACCAGAGAGCAGAAATTTGGGCCACATAAGATCAGGCTGCATTTTGATTCTGTATGGTGTGGCACCAATCCATGGGAGAGTTCAGCATGATCTAGAAAGTTTAATATAAAGCTATATTAACAGATCTAATCTGATGAGTACCTTTTCTCCTCCTAGAATCCTCAACCAATCAGAAATATAGTATTGCAGGGTTAATTTTGTCAAGGGCTAAGGAGGTGGAACTTTCGACTTAATCATGGCTGGGACAGGTATTTACTTTCCCTTGACAGGTTTGATTGAGAAGGAATTGTAAACTTATTAAGGAGACATTTGCATATGCAAGGAAAGTGCCTTTGGACACTTGATTTCTAATTGCTGGATTTGTTATCTGAAAATAACAAAGTTTGCCACTGTTCTCAGCACACAGCTTTTGTTGTTGGGGTACAATGAGACATAAAAAGATGTAGAGGCTGGCCAGAGCATTTTGCTTAGGGGTTGGAGAAACTGTAAGGTAGGGATGGGTCAACAGTCTAACTAGATTAGAGCAAGGCCCTGCTTGTATCATTAGAATGCTTTTCCTGATTTCCTGCTTGCTCAAACATGGGTAAACCAAAGGATTTGGAGGATTTCATGCAGTTTTTTGTGACAGTGCTACATGCTGGATTAATACTAGCCTTGGAAGCTAATTGCAAACAGCAGTCTAGTTGTTTTTTGCAGTTAAAGTAGTCACAGGATATTTAATTTGAAGCTCAGGTTGGGGCTCTTCTTGTGAGTTACTCCTGTTGGCAGGACCATTGCAGGTCCACAGGGTTGGAAATCTCTCCCATTTCCCTGTGTTTTATCACTGATCCCAAGGGAGGAAACAGAAAGTTGCTGCTCTAAAGTAGTCACAGCAATATACCTGTGTATTTGTAGTAATTATTACTAGCAATTGAGATTTTCTGGTGACGTAAAACAAAAAATAAATAAGAGACCTGAGAAGTGTAGCTCAGCATAGGCAACATTCCTCTTCCAGATAGTGTGAGGAGAAAAACCTTGTCTTTCTGAAGACCACAGACTAGTTAAGTGGAGTTGGAGGCTTATTTTTCTTTTATCCGAGAAAATCCAATAAAACCAGTAAATTCTTTCAGTGTGGTCTTCCAAGAGTTTTTCAGCTTCGTCTGACTCACAGATTATTTGAGTGCCATTGTAGACTGGGGTCAAACAAGTTAATTCCCAGAACAGTGTGCTGCCCTGTTTTCAAACTGTGCTAATCAGGGGTTTGAGTCAAAGCATGGTAGTTTGCTTAGTGAAATTATTTTCCTGTTAGAAAATTACAGCTAGGCTCTGACTATGAGTATTGGCTTCTGTCACTGGAGTGCTCTCATCACATGTGGAGCAAAGTCCCTGGGGATGTGCTCAGTAGGGATCAGGGCACCAGTGGGGGCTCATTTTCCAGGTCCCAAGATTGAACTCCTGAAAAAGGCTGCAACCTTGTTTAAAGCACACACACAAAAAGGAAATTGTTACAGTCACATTTACTGCTCCAGCAGGACTGAGGGATTGCTGCGTGGAGCCCATTCGAGCTGCAACTTGAATGTCCTTTCCCAAAGGAGACATGTGGTGGAATTATTTAGTTACCTCTCCCCCTCACCTTTTTGTAATTGACTCTTGTTTACTTTTTCCTCCTCCTTTCCCGAAGTTTATTGCCTCTGTTTAGGCAGAGGAAATGAATTAACATAACTTGCTGCTTTCTAGGACAAGACACATTCCATCCGTGTAGGTATATACATGCTCGCAGATGCCCTCCCTGTGCTGCACGGAGGAGCGTGTTTACAGAGTCTGGGTCCATTTAGGGAGAACAATACCCTGATTATGGAGGGCAGCCTTTTATTCCCAGAAACCAGAAGGAACATTCAAGCAGCTACTGCCCCTTGAAGGTGCAGGGGGTGGGAATTGCTGGAATTGGGGAATAAATCTGACATGGACACAAACCAGCACCATTGTTCTCAGTGGAAGTTGATTTAGGGGTGAGGGTGAGAAATAGGAACCGAGTTTAAGATCTACCAGCATGCAGAGAGCTGATGTGATTTCCAATTTAATTCCCAGTTAATATCTGAGACTTCAGGAGAATTATTTGGTGTGTCTTGACCTGGCAAGGTGCTGGGAAGGTTGTATGAGAAGAAGATGGTTGCTGGGGCTTCAGGGCATTTTGGATGGGCTGCGCTGGGTTGAAAGGTGCTGTTATGTGTGAAATGCTGGTCATTTCTAATTGTAGTCATGCACCTGTGCCTGGTAATGAGTCCTGGAGCCATGTCATATGGAGCATTAGCTTCACATGATGTTGGGAAAGGTCAAGCATGTGAATTTTGTCCTGCTAAGTTGGGTCATCAGTGGTACAAGTAGGATTCCTCCTTCCTCTCCCCAGCTGCAGCCACTTAGATCTTAGCAGTAAAATGCTTCTCGGGTGTGATCTCTTGGCTGCTGAAGATGACTGAATATTGCAACACCACTGCTCTTTGTCCTGTTCTGCTCCCAGCTTTGTAACTCCAGTTGTCAGTGTGAGACTTCTTGTGTCAGTGTGAGAGTTCTTCTGACCTTAATGTTGGGTGTTTTGGGGTGGTAACATGAGCAGGAAGCCAAAATGTGATGGACAAAAATGTGATGAGTTAAATTGTTAAAAGAGCATGGCCTGAGCTCATGGAATATTGCAGTGTGACCACAAGGTCTTTCCATTCCCCCTTATGACAGGTAGGATCAGAATTTTGGAGGCCTCGGAATTTATGTGAACATTTATAAAATGCAGCAGGGTCCACACTACAGAACGTGGCATTGCCTAGAAGCAGTGAACATGAAGAGTCAGATTTGGATTCTGTGTTGTCCCTCGGTAGATTCCATCAGGAAAAGTGTGTATTACCCTGGTAGATGCTTCTCGTGTAGGAGTGGTTTGGGCCATTCTGAACAGGCAGTGATTGTTCCTCATTGACTTTTGCCTTCGGTTTTGCTCAGTCAGAGTAGTACATCGCTGACCCTTCTCCACTGGGTGGTTCCAGCTTTTGTGCTCTGTATCATGACAATTTTCTGTTTGTTTCAGTGTTCCTGTGAAATATGGAATGCTTTATGGACTAGTGGAGATCTTCATTCCTCTGTTCTCTGCTTTTGGCTTTTGAGGGAGAATCTTGTGGGAAGCTGGGAAATGGCAAGTTAATGCTGCCAGCATTTCCTGACTGTTGGTGTTAAATACTGCGAGGAGGGGACTGCTCTGGCAGGAGACTAGTCAGCACGAAAGGAGTGCTGCAACCAGCACTGCTGGAGATAAGGTTCTGTCCAGTCCAGACAGAGTGTTCATCAACCTCAGTATCAAGATGAATGCAGTGTGTCATCTGGACTTGAGAGATGGCCAGGTTCTTCCCACCAGCCTTGGCTTTTTGCTGTGTGGACTTCTGACTACTGACACAGCTTCAGGGGGTTGCAGAAATACAGCAGAGAAAACTTTTGCAAAATACTCCCTGCAGGTAAAAATATTTTTCTGGGGAGCTGAGCCAGCACGCTAAACAGGTAAAGCTGCAGGGCAGCATTATCAACACATTTAGGGGTTTTCTGGAGGGTAGGTGTTTATGTTGGCCTGTGAGATGTGGTAGTTGAATTCTGTCTGGGGATAACTGATGCATGTCTGGCATGGTGAACCGTGACCCTGCACCCTGAAGAAACTGTGGCTTTTGCCCATTGATTCAGTTTTTTGTAGAGAAGGGAATATTCTGTTGCCCGTCCCAGTACCTACGTGAAAAGTCCTGGCTTACTTTGTGTTGGAAGTCTAAACTCCTAGTATGTTCTGGAAAATCACAACTTGATACTAAATAATTTTAAGTATCCCAGGGTAGCAAAATGTGGTTTTGTTTATAGCCTTCAGACTCTACCAGCTCTTCTCAGACCTGAATGATGCGAGAGGGGCAAGTGAGGGTTTCGTTGCTGGCTGATGGACCACAATAAGTGCAACAAGAACCTTTCTAAAGTTCCTGTGATGGCTCTGTGCTGCAAATGTGAGGGTGCATGGTGATCTGTGGAAAAATGTGAATCTTGGCAGCAGTCCCTGATTCAAAATATCCGAGAAACGCTGAGCAGGGAGGTTGAAAATACATCTTGGGGTTTTCTTCCTCCAGAAGGAATCATACAATCATAAAATCATTAGGGATCAGAAGGGGCCTTGAAAGATCATCTAGTTCAATCCCTCTGCCACAGCAGGATCACCTAGACCAAGTCACACAGGAACACATCCAGGTGGATCTTGAACATCTCCAAAGAAGGAGACTCCACAACCCCCCTGGACAGCCTGTTCCAATGCTCCATTACCCTCACTGTGAAGAAGTTCCTTCTGATATTTATATGGAACCTCCGATGTTCCAGCTTACACCCATTGCCCCTTGTCCTATCACCAGATGACCTTAAGAAGAGCCTGGCTCCATCCTCCTGACACCCACCCCTCACATATTTATAGACATTAATGAGATCACCCCTCAGCCTCCTCTTCTCCAAGCTCAAGAGACCCAGCTCCCTCAGCCTTTCCTCCTAAGGGAGATGCTCTACTTCCTTCATCATCTTCGTTGTGAAAAACAGCATAAACTTCCACTGAGGCAAGTGTTTGAAAGAAAAAATGCACGACACAGAATTAAAAGGGAATAGCTTACTTCTCAGACACTGACTGAAATAGCAGCAGAGAGGAACTAGCCTGAATGAATTTTAATAGGCTCTCAATTTGGGTCTTTCTGTTTGTGTACTTGCAGGCAGTTGCAACGTCTAAGTACTTAATATTGTTCTGGGAGAACAGGTCAGAAGACATTCAACACTTGGTACAGTGGCTGAAGTGTAAGGCAGAATTGTTATTAATGCTGGTGTGATTGTTTTAGTACTGGGGTTGGTGTCTGGAAGTCTTAATTGTACTGGAGCCCTGCTGTTGTTTTAATGGCTGTCAAACCCAGAATGAATGAGGGGCAACTACAGCACTAAATGCAAGTTACTGAATGGAGGTTTTGTAGAGATCTTGTTTTACTCTGACAGAGACTCCTGAAAACCAGATACATTGGTCAAATAAGTTTTATTTTACCCATGTAAACTTGAGAAAGGTGAGATCCCATATTTGCCTACAGCACCCTGTGCAAAGAAAACCTTGCCCTGATAAAGGTTTCTTGCTGCTGCTACAATACAGATCCACAAGACCAATAACCTTGTGCCCAAAACCTGGGCAAATGCCCAAGGCAAACAGGTGCAAAGGTATTACTCTGCACATGCTTGAAGGGCTTGTACCGCATACTGAATATGGCTTGTGGGTGCAAGTCACAAGCCCAGTCATCCCCTCTGTGCTGGGTACAAACTTTGTCATTGACTTTAGGGAGAACTAGGTCTTACGCTGAGTTTATTTTTGATGGAAGCAACCATCATAAGTTCTCAAATGGAAAGAGAAATAGAACATTTGAGAATTATTACTATCATCATCACCAAGATGTTTTCACGAGTGCTAACAAGGTCTGCCTTCTTCCAAGCGTCGTGCCACATCCTGTTGGAGCCCAATGTGGGTTCTGTTCCCTCCTGGAAAAAGTTCAAATAAAAGCCAAATTAAAATCTCGAGGAGGAGAGGAGAGTTGAGAAAGGCACATTTTTACACTGGCACAGATAAAAGGTTCTTCCAAAAGATTTTGTTTTGCTTGGAAAGGCTTGTGGTGGTTGTTGAAAGGGCACTTCAGTGGAAAAGGGCCAAGCAGCTGAAAGCAGAACCAACACCCTCAATTGAGAAAGAATTTTTTCAAGCAGCACTACTGTAAAGAAGTAATTAAAGTCAAATAAAACAAGGAAAATCATGTATGACACATCTATTTGAATTAATTTCTGTTTAAACCCACTGAAACCCATGTAGCATGACACCAGAGACATGCACAGGGAAGTACAAAAAGGAATATTTCAATACACTTTGGCAAGTACAGAAATTTTTGATCTCCAACACCCCTTTTCCTTACTTTTAAGCACCTGAGGATTGCTTGTATTCAAAGAAACACTGGCTAAGGACTTGTTACACAGTGTGTTATGCTATTTGAAATACAGAGGACTTGAGCATAGGCTGAAATGGTAGTAATTATATCAGCTATGGGGTTTTTTTCCCCTTAAATTGATATTTCTGGGTTCATGGAAGTTGTGAAATAGCTCAGCTTTTCGTTGAAAAGAAGAGACACTGACCCACAAAGTTTCATTCTTGGTGATTTTTGAAGGAGACGTAGAAAGGCTGTTTTGTGTGCATCAATTTTATTGGCTACCTTAGACATCAGAAGGGAAATAAAGGAAGAACATGAGGTAAGTTTTCCACGACTGCCCTAAACCCATCCTGTTGTTTTGCATGATTTTTTTTTATGATTTTTGGGGTGCTGAGAGGGCAGTGTTAGGGTCTTAGCCTGATCATGCAGACACCTTCCACACTTGCACTTCCCTTTGCTTTGTTCTTCTGCCTTCCCTGCAGTGCTATCACTGGCAAAACTTGAAAAAAACCAAAAAACAAAGGATGAAAAGGACATGTTAGGGGCCCAGCTGTGTCACTTCAATGTTTGCTAGTTGTTGAGGAAGATTTGTGAGAACTCATTGGGGAAGAAAGGGTTGGGTCAGAAGCAGAAAGCTGCTCACCCTCTACTGGAGGTGTTTATAATGCCACGGCAGCTCTAAGGGGAGTGTCTGTCTGTCTGTCCTTTCCTCCGGGGTTGACAAGAGGCAGATGGCATCTCCCCCAGCTGTTCCCTCTGTCAAGTTACAAATGAGACGCTGAAAAGCTGACCTTGGCCTTGAGATGGCTCTTCTCTCTCTAGCTCGTGCTGCCCATTAATTAATGTCAAGCAAAGACGTTTTGTAACTACTTTATAACCTTTTCAAGAGCAGGATATTCACACTCTTGCAAAAGTAAAGTGTAGCTCCTGTGCGAGGTGGCTGCCAAAATCTATGTGCAGCAAGTTCTAAGTGAGGACTAATGTGACTTCTGCTTTTTGTGAACAAAACTGCAGCTTAACGTTCAAATTCTTCCATGGATAACCTATCTAAAAAGAGCATCTTTGTTATAAGTGAGGATATGGAGAAAACATTTCTATCCTTCCCCATCAGGACAACAGCACTACTGTCTGACACTGTCTTCAGTCCTGATGCACTTTGAAACCTGCTACCAGGAGGTGGTGGCTTTGCCTGGATTCCATTGGTCCTTAAATGAGGCCAAGCAGCATTTTGAGCAATTGTTCACCTGCGTAGCTCTTAGCCTGTGCAATGAGTGTGAAGCATGAGGAGTGAATTATGAAAAAATAATTAATAATCATGTGTGGCAGTGCATTTTCTGATGGAGAACAGTGAGGTGATGGTGGAGACCTTCAGGCCATCTCTTACCTTCTCACCCTCCCCTCTCATACTGACTTCCAGCAATTTGTGTGTGTGTTTCCTTAGGAACCAGTTTCCACTCAAAGGCTACTGGATTTTTCTTAAATGGCAGTTTCTGTTGGCGCTGATAAGGCAGCATTCAGCCTGCAAACATAATGGAAGCTTCATGGGTTTGTCTTTATTTGGATTTTTCAGCAGGTGTCTGACGTATGCCAAGAGATGTCTGGAGACTCTGGGTTTAGTAGATGTCCATTCCCCACTTTTCCTTCTCTTTGTCTTTGGTGCCAAAATGCTTTTTGGGTGATTTGGGAGAGGTGAGAAAAGAAAAAAATTGCTAATGGAACTGGTGATTTAGTGATGTTTACTGATAAGAGTGAAAAGGTGGGCAGATGGGTTGGTTGCCAAGTGTGGCTCTGGGCCTTGCTCTTTTGATGCCACCAGTTGCAAAATATTCTGTTCAATAGGGGCTTAAAAAGGGAAGAGGAGCATGGCAGAGTTGCATTAAATCCCAGTCACTGGCAAAAGTTGGTCATGGTGTTGGAAAGCTTGTGATTGATTTTCTTTTTAACACCCCCTTTGCCTCTGGCCCCCCTGTTCCTGGAGTGCTATCCCTGTATGGGCTGCTAGCTTTTGTTAACCTGTGAGAGAGTTCCTATGCTTGGCTTATGTTAACCAGAAAGGAAACTTTTTCAACCAAAAACTGATTTACCTGCTGATGCTAACCACTATGAGCAAGGCTGATATGGACAGAAGATGTAGCCTATGCCTGAAGATGTCTTCCGTCATCCTTGAAGTGTGAGAATAGTATCCATTTTCAGCTTAAGGAAGTCCTTAGTGTGATGTAAGTTGTCCATCCCAGTACTCATATCTTTGCAGTGATCCTGTGTGTCCCCAGCTTCGCCTCTGCCTGGTGCAACTCTGTGGACAGTTGCATTGTGGAACAGATGAGGACAGAGTCCTGGCAGGAAGTCCCACCAAAAAAAAAAAAAAAAAAAAGAGAAAAAGAAATCAAAGCACATCCCTACAGCACTGAAATTTGTATACCACCTGTCGCTTGTGGCACCCCTCAGGTGGTGAGTACCAGGCACACTGCTATTCACTGACCTTAATCGCCTTCTCAGGGATATCTCGCCATGGCTGGAATTACAACTCCAAACACCAAGTCCTATTTTCCAGTTTCAGTGCAATTTGTGGGAATTCTTTAATTAAGCTTCCCAGCCTTGCTTGGAGGAACAGACTTTATGCCCTATATTATATGATCATGTAGGCAACCTCAGACCAATAGGAACACAGTGTTTGCATTACATACTTCTGCACAGCAAATTTCTCTTGCTCTTTAATGTAACCTGACGCATATGAAATTAATTTCCACCACGCATTTGCTCACAAAGTAGTGTTCTTCACACCAGAAATACATACAGTAGAAGAAACTGCTGCCAGATGTCTATATTTATAGAAAACTGGCATGGGCTGTCTAGTGATGACAGGATATTTCAGTGTATTTATGAAGTGCTCATGTCTTAAAAAATATAGGAATCCAGTCAATATCAGTAGAACTATTCATCAGACATCTTGTTGGCTTTCTTTTTTTTTAATTTTAACCAGCAGAACATGTTTCTTTAGTTGATGCAGTGTTAAAAAGGCAAAAAGGTTTCCTACTCTTCTGTCAATGCTGTACTTTTTTCCAGCTTCACAAACCTCTTAATTTTTGAGGGGTATTTCTGGCTTTAAACTAAGTGTTACCGGAGTCTCATACAACTTTGACTATGTGCTCCTACATGACACGCTTTTTCTTGAGAGAGAAACTGTTTGTAAAGCTGAAAAAATTACTTCCACTCCAGGAGTAGATCATGCATCATTTTTCAGTTATCAAAGTAAGAATTAGAATTTTTATTTATTTTGCTTAGATGTGCAATCTGTGCCATTTGGGTTGTTACCATGCAAAGGGTTTGGATCTCATCACACTGAGAGCTACGTTTGGATTAAGTTAAAGGTGGAGGGTGCAGAGGCCATGGTTTGGCTGAAGCCCATGAGAAACTGTCCTGAAGAGAGCTCAGTTCTGTTCCAAACTGTGTTATCAGCTAAACTGAGCCACTCCATGCCTTACTGTAGAGGTTTTTGTTTATAATACCTGATGTAGACATTGGAGAGTCTATCTCCACAGTTCTTAGTCAGAAGGTGCTGTGGAGGCCAGGGATACATACCTGGCAGTACATAAATCGAAGGGATTTAGATAGGGGCCCCCATGTATTATGGTAACAAATGAGGAGCTGTACATCAGCACAAGTGAGAGGGGCTCCTTGTGGGGTTTACTATGGGAATACAATTGCTAATCTGTGCAATCTACAAATCAAGTTAATTGGGTTCGCTCAGGCTGCTGCATACACGATTGTTAAGCACAGTAGCTTGAAGGCAGTGGGGGTTCAGCCTCCCAATCTCTGCTGTGTATTTGTGTTTGTTTGTTTGGGGTTTTGTTTTTACAGAAAATGCCTTTGATAAATGTGAAGTTATACTTCCGTGCATTACAAATGATAGATTCCTCCCCCATATCCTGTGACAGCCTTCCCTGGAGACAGACAGTCTGTGTTGTTTTAGCAGGATGAAGAAAGATTAACGGGAAAGGTTTTGTTAGTGTTTGCAAAGACTTTCAGCAAAAAAGAAAGGTTTGGATTGAGGATTTAGCGAGAATGACAAAGTGTTTCTGAAAAGTGCTGCCTGCACAAGGGGTTCCCATCACTGTCTCCACTCTCAAGTGGACAGCAGCCTGTTAGGAGCACCAGGGCAAGCCTGATGAACCCTGAGGGTGCAGCCTTGATATGCACTTATCTCCTTCCTTGTGTATCCTGCTCAGGTAGAACTGAGCCTTCTGCACCTGCAGGTCTGCAGATTATTTTATGAACCAGCCACGATGGTGCATAGGAGATGGTGAGTGCATGTTGGGAAGGTGCTACAGGAGACCATTGCATCGCCTCCGTGGGGCTAACCCCACCAGACATGGGAATGCTGTCCTGTGACATGAAGCTGAAAGCACTGTGACAGGTGTTGAACTCATAGATTAAATCATTTGTATGTTGATGTCTCCGCTTCCCTCAAAGTTGGAGATGTAAGCAAATAGCGAATTGAGCTAGTGTTGACCAGCTTTCTGCAGGCTGTAAAGGAAGTCCTGGGTTCTGGGATAGTTAATGGTGATGCTATATATGATTACATCTATCTTTGTGCAATTCCAGTAATTAAAGCCTCTGGGTAATTCATAGGCAAAGTCCCCAACACTTTTTTTCCTCCTACTTTGAGACTTGTCAGGCTCTAGTTCACTCCTCAGCTACCTGATACGATCAACCAAGGTTTGTCCACCATACACAGAGCCTCCAGCATCTTTTTGCTATGTGCCAGTGCCTGAGGACACATGGCAGCTCACTCTGGCTGGTCAAACACCTCTGGACAGACCCAGGGTACACTTTAGCCACTGTCAACAAAGGAACTACGCCTGGGAGCTTCACACACGGGCTAATTGCTAAGTGTGTAATTTGAGGGAAGGGGTGGACTTCCCGTCTCCTGGTGATCAATTTATCCCCCAGGGAAGGATGGATTAATAGTCCTTGGGGCTTTCTCATCACCATGCAGAGAACTGGCATCCCAAGCAAGAGAGGCTTGAAGATCTGGCCTGCAGCCTTGTGTGGTGTGTTCGTTGTGAACCACGGATTGGTGTGCAGGAAATCAGGTTCAGGCCATCCTGTTTGGTGAAAACTACATCATTTCACAGTGACCCTGAAAACATGATATTGTGGGTTTTTTCTTTTGAAGCATGCTAGCAGAGGGATGGTAGCTGGATCCAGGAGGAGGAGGTGGATGGTGGATCACAGGGGCTGGAAGCAAAACTTTCCTCTCTGAGCCTAGTGCTCCAAATCCTGCCCTTGATGACAAGGCTGGATGTGCACACAGATGACTTGGTGGCTTTCACTGCCCTTCACTGCAGCTGGATATAGAGTCAATACAGCAGCTGCTTCTTCGTGTGATCCAGAAAATGTGAATGCAATGACCTGGAGTCCTACTGCCATGAAAAGGAGCATCAAATCATGGCACCAGTTGGGAAAAGCCACCAATGTGAAATGCTCTGTTCAGAGTCCATGTGGCCCCTCTGACAGTATGAAAGATAGAAGCCCATCCTGCCCTTGCTGCGCTGCAGAGCAGGGTTTATTTGTTCCAGTATATTTACCTTTATGGGACTGATATGCAGCATGCCCTATAAATACCTTTTCCTACTGTAAAGATTGTTGAGGGACCTCAAGTGCCTGCAATGCGTGTGTCTGAGGTTAGAGGTGAAGGAGTCCTCATGAAGTCTATTTCTGAACATGTCCTGGTGTAAATCAGGAATGGCTTCTTTGAAGTGGGAAAGGCTAATTTGAAGCCATAAACGTGAATTCGCCCTCAGGCTTCAGTTTTAGAAGGATTAATATATGATCTAGCCTATTTCCTTGCACAGGCAGAACTTTTTCTCGTGGCATGAAGTCCAACTTATTGCAGAGAGTTCAAGTACCACTAAACCCCTCTCTTGCAGGGCTTGCATGGGAGGGCAAAGGTTTCTAGACATTACGCTGCCTGTCTGTCTGCACATGGAGATGTGAGAGGGTAAATGAATCCATTACCCAGGACTGTTGATTTAACACCTTTCTTCTACCTCTGGAAGAAGCTTTCTTTCAGGTCTTAAATCTATGTTATCTACAGCTCCCTTAGTGTAATTGGGGAGTTAGGGATTAGACAGCCACTGCTGCTTTTCTGCATTTTTGGAATGTGAGGGAAGAGGCTGAGGTGCAAGAGTTCTAGTTCACGGAGTTTATTGGTTTGTCCTTGGTAGAGTTTTATTGCTTTGTTATAAGATGTTGAACAATGTGATTTATTAGTGCTGCCATGGACACTGTATTAATGATTATTTCACATTCCATGAGATCTTAGTGGGTCCTGCTCATGGTAAGATCAACATGAAGGGGCATTTGACATAGCACTGCTTTACTTACAATAACAACTGATAAGGCGTAAGTCTCTTTGACTGCAGGCTGCATTATCTTGTAGCAGATAGCAACACAGCTTTCCCAAAGAGAACTGTTGACCCTTTGTGGCATGTTGTCAGATCTTTAAGAAGTGCCATGCTAAACCTACATGCACTTAAAAGTGCTTTTAACTTGCTTAGGAAGAGCCATCACAACATTAGCAGTTATTTCTGACAAACGCAGTACTGTCTGATAATTATGTAGAATCATGGGGTTTGGTTGGGAATGACCAGTTCTAGGTGGCATGAAAAACATCTTGTAAATATTTGTTTTCCAGGAGTATCCTCTAGTAAAAGGTCCACATGGCCTACCAGTGCTGGTTAGGCTCAGATTGACACCTGGAGTGTTTTTCGTTGCTTTGACTATTTCTGATGTGTATTCAGAGTTTTCAAAAAGAAAAAATCATGGGTGTTTTTCAGCTGTAACTTTCACATGGCTGCAAGATTTAAGAAAAACAGTAATGATTATGACTCTTTTAATAGTTATAAAAATATCTAATGGGCAGATAACTCCAGCATGGTAGAACTGTTCCCTTGGTCTGTTTTTGACCCTGAAGGTTTGGTTAAGCCATCTTGGGGCAACAGGCTGACTGTGGCAACATCTGTACTGGTGGAGATAAGACAGCAATCACACCCTCTGCTACCTCGCTCCTGCTTTGAAAGCAGATTTTACAGTGTTGTGTTAATTTTCAACAGGCCAAGCAGAGACATTACTTGTCTGCTATTCACAGGGAGATATGCTTCATTAGGGTTCCTCTTCCTGGAAATATCAGTGAAGCTGATGCCCTGGATCCTCTTCCGTAGATAAGATTAAGAGCATGGCAGTTGGCACGCTGCTGGCAGCGGTTCTGACTGACTGAGGGTGGTAATTGCAGACAGGCTGTTTTTGAGGATGATGAGATATTTTTCAAAAGGTTTCTCATATCATTTGTCAAGAGTCATTTGCTGGTGGTACTGGAGGCAAGGAGCTCAACTAACTGAGATAGATTTATTTTTTTTTTACCCCCCACAAGTTGTTTCTTTTGCTGGCAGTGACCAGGAGGGTTGAGGCTGTGAAGGGAATAAGTCACTTGTTTGAAGCTGTGAAGAAAGGCTCTGCATGTTCCCATTGATATTAAACTCAAAGCTCTGATGGCGATGGTTTCCTTTTTCTCTTGCTTTTAGCATATTTGGTTTTCACGTTAGGGAGGTTAGGAACTCATATTGCTGCTTTCAGGAAGGAAGAAATCATGCAGTCTTTGGTTCTTTCTGGCTGCCCATCCCAAAGTGCTGTCACCAAAGCCTGGGGTCAGCTGGGGAGATATTCAGTTGCCGTTTTTGGGGGAACCTGCCTGAACTTTCAATCTCACAAGTATATTTTTTTCACTATTTTTGTTAAAATCACTGGACAGTGCAACTCTGGAAGGCAGCCAGGCTTTATATCATGATGTTGCAGTTGGGAAGACACAAAGATCTGTGTGCACCATTAGAATGGCTGGTCTGTCCTGCCTGGCACAGAGCTAGGAGCTTCATCTGCCCAGTCTTTTCAGAGGGCATGAACTCATGTTTGATTAAACCCACTCTGGCATTCCTCTAATGTAATTATTTCCCTGACGACAAGTGAGGGTAGAGAGGAGTACCTGCCATCTGGGAAAGTCTCCTTTCATTAATCAGGAAACTTGACTTCCCCACTTTTTTTGAACGAATCTCATCAACTTAACCCAGTGTGTTCTGTTTCCTTAGGGTCTCTTACTTAGCAAACTGTTGAAGCGATTCCTCTGGTGTAGGACTGACCCATGATAAGCTGCTTTTCCTGATCTGTTGGTGATGTGATAGAGTATATCCTCTCTGTTTCACTCTCCACAGTCGAATTTTCTGTAGAGTTGTCAACTGTGGTTATATAAGTGCATATTTAAGATATAAACTCTAGCCAGTGTCTCTTAAGCACTTCTGTTGATCCTGCTCAAAGCTGGAACAGTGGCTTACACCCTGCAAGTGAACTCTGCTCCCAAGGGCCACATCTCCAACTGACATCAACGACACTCCCAAGGGTTACCCCATAATTTTTTGTTTCATTTGATGTGTAATTAAAAAAAGCAAAATTATCCTGTCCTCATCCCCCCAGAGACTGCTAGTGGAGCTGACTCTCTACAGTTAATGTAAACCCATCTTTTAAAAACAGAAAATGTGTCTGAAAATGGATTGAAAACCATGTAAAACTCACACTCTTAAGTGGGTCGGTGGTTGGTGGGTTTTTTCTCCTTTATGGTTCTGGAGAGGATTTTATCTTGTGCAAAACGTGTTTCCCCCTTGGCCTCCTTCCCTCATCCAGATTTGTAAGTCTGCTTTTGTTGGGTCAGTGTTGGGGAGCTGCATCCTGGAAATCTAATTCATTCAAAGTGTTCCGCACACATGTAAATAGGCAAAACTTATTGACAGCTGAGTTAAAGTATCTTTAAAATCTTTTTAAAAAGTAAAAAGTATCTTTTTCTTCTGCATAACAGGGCACTTTTACTGAATCTTTCAAACCCTGCCTTTGTTCTTCAGGTGAAAAGAGCTCACAGGGGAGAGGCAGACAGGCAGAGAAAATACCTCTGATGTGTGTTGTCCTGCACGTTTGCAAATGTGCAGATGAACTGTGCAGCAGCAGTTCTCCCCAACTATATGCCCCTGTGCCACCAGAAAGTGAGTGCGTGGTGCACAAATCTGGGCATAGAGCTGCTGCAGCTGCCTGTATGGGAACATCATGTCATGTTGTCATTTGAAAAGCTCTGAGTGGCCGTGTGTCTACCTTTAACTGTGTAGAATAACAAGCCTCAAAAGGATCTGGGCTGTTTGTGTATTAAATTCCAATCACACAACAAGTTTAGCTGAACTTTCTGCTGCTTAAGCACTGCTCTCTCCTCCTCCATGCAAGGCCTTGAATTGGCTAATTAAAATCTAGTGGAGAGAGGGAACAGTTGTCAATGTAGTGAACTCACCAGATTTCTGAGGTCATTGCTGGTACAGAGTTCCCTCACTCTGTCCCATGAAAAGATTTTTAAGTATTCATTGGAAATCTCCCATGGATTTAACTTCTTCCTTTTTTTGCTTTGCAGTAAAAGCTTGATTGAAAGTGGCTGTGGCAGCAGTAATGCCTGGCTGGGTTTGGAGAAAACAAGCTCTAGACCCATTTAGAAGTTTCATTTGAAAGCAGCTTCCATTATCTCCTAGTAGGGGCTGTGCTTAGTAAGCAGCAGAGTGATTATGTGTGTGTGTTCATCTTTTATGACTTCTTTATCAATTTATTGTTTTAATAACTTTAATAACTATTTTTAGGAAGAGGTTGGATGGTTTATATATATATATATTCTATATATCCAGTTTTCAAGGGATGAACCTTGAGCAGTATTAAGCAAGTTGATTCCAGAGGAAAAAATGCTATTTTTTCTATTTTATCCCTCAATCTTTTAGAGCTTCTTCAGCATCCTGTGAAAGAAAACTGAAGAATGCATGGGAATTTTCCTTTTCTTGCATGTTTTGGAGAGACAGACTTCTTTGAAACTAGAGTAACATGCAGGGATTAAAGGTGTCAATATAACCTGGTCAACCATGTTTTATTAAATATCTTGTTTCTGAGGCTTACTTAGCACTGTGAGGAGCAGAAGGGTTTTGCCTGTGCCCTGGGAGCGCAGCTCCATTCAACATCAGTGGTAATGGATGAAGATTCTGAGTTTGGCTTAGTAAGAGTGGAGGAGATTAATAGACATAATGGTGTACAGTTATTTAAGGACATGGCTAGAAAAATTTTGTCTTAACTGCAGAGCAGGTAGGACACGTGGAGGCAGCTACTGCTTCTGCAATGCATCTCAAGCAAGGAAATTTGAAGGAAGTCTTGCCGCAGTAGCTCTTGCCTGAAGCATGCTCTCTGCATTGGGACAAAGAACTGTTTGTCAGCGGTTTATATAAAAATGGTATTTTCAGGTGTGTTTCATTTGGAGGCCCTTCTCTCCCCACATCCTTTTCCCGCTGCTGGCTGTCTGTTGCCTTCTCACACTTCTCTGGCTGCACTGGGCAAATCAGACAAGGAACATGACTGAAAACAAATGCAGCAAAACATTTTCTGCTGGATTAATGACCTGAGTCTTTCTTACCATGACAGTACCTAGGAGAGTGACCACACTCTGAGGACAGGAAAGGGTTGGTTTGATTTTTATTTTAGCATTGGTTTGGATTTAGATCTCTCCAAGTTCATATAGCTCAATCCGATTTCAGTATGCTGTTGTAGGTTTTCCTTGCTTCAAGCAAAGAAGGTAGAGTTGTGACCATGTTAAGCCTTGTTCACCACTCACACAAAGTTTCCTCAAGTTGGAGGCTTCCTTTGAGTTGGATAAGGATCTCAGCATGCTGGAAGAAGCAGGGAGCATCGAGAAGGAAAGACACCCAAACTGTCTGGGTTGACTGTTAGTCCTACCTCATAATGGTCAAGTAGATGGCTGACTTTTGTTCTATGAGTCTGAAAGAGTGAGGCTCCTGGACTGATTAAGCTATGTGCTGTCAGGATTAATTTTAAATTAGCCAAAATGAAATTCCTTGGTGAAGTGTCATTCTCAGTGGGGGTGTTGTTCCTGTCAGCCTTGGACAAGGCCTCCCAATGGTTGCCCTGGCTTCTGTCAGCTTTATGAGTGCAGCCATGAAATTAACCATTTAACTATATAATGACTCCTTACTTTTTTTTTTTTTTCAATCTTCCAAACTCCCTACTTCTGCAACAGTATTAAGAGTGCTGGGATTTCTAAAGCAGCATTCCTTTGGCTTGTTTCCTGCCTAGCTGTTATCCTCTCCAGCCCCCTGTTCCCTGGCTGGGTGTTGATGTGGCCTGCAGCTGTATGGAGGTCACACCTGCAGCTCTGCAATGACCACCTCAGCCAGTTCTGCTCCTCAGAGAGCTGGAGCCAACCATAGCCTGTGACTGACCAGCTTCTGACTTGCTTTAGCCATTGTACCCAGCCTTGGTCAGCTGCTATCGCAGTCACCAGGAGCTTTATCTCTGGACCTGTTGTCTGATGAGGCTGTCATGGGGCAGGAGCTCTTACTGAAAAATGATTTATACTAATTAGGTGGCCTGAACTTTTCTTGTGGAACAGTAGGAGGGGAGAAGGGAAGATGCAGAGGTCAGTTGTCTTTATTCTCCAGAAAACCGTCATCACCTGATAAAGATTCAACTGCCTTAGGTTGTGAAGGGGATGTTTCATGCTGCTTCAGCCAAAGCAGAGAGTGAAGACTTCAGTCTTGTGACCTTTGTTCTCTAAAGAGCGTGTCAAGTTTTGGCTGTGCCACTGGCCTTGACTTTTAATTGTTGAAGAGGATGTGAGATCAGCCCCAAGCCTTTGTGCTGCAGCTTACCCAGTGAGAGAGGGGAAGTGCTGTGCTTCTCTGCACACCACTGCCGCAATTTAGTTTGAAAAGAACATAACCAGCCCCTCTGCCCCCATAATGAGCTACACCTGAACAACAAGAATTGAAAGAATATAAGAAAAAGATGACTTTAGGAATGGGAACCCTGATGACACTGAAGGTAACAGAGCATTGGAACAGGTTGCCAAGGGGCATTGTGGAGACTCCTTCTCTGGAGATGTTCAAGACCCACCTGGATCTGTTCCTGTGTGACTTGGTCTAGGTGATTCTGCTGAGACAGGGGAGTTGGGCCAGATGATCTTTCAAGGTCGCCTCTGTTACCTAATGATTCTATGGCACCAGTATCTGTGTCTTCATGCACGTTGTTACTCCATGATGCCACAGAGGTTTGCCCTTAATTGAATTTGGTTTTAGCATAAATTTCATTCCTGTATGATGGACCGAAATCTCATTTACTTCCTCTGTGATGACATGCATGTCAGAATTCGGCCTGATAAAGCTGCCTAATCCTCTCAGATGTGTTAGAACCAGTTCTTACCCCATTGTGATCCAGCAGAAGCCGATGCACCAGGTGTTGCAGAGGGGAGGAAACAGTGGGGTGGATTTCTGAAGGGCCAGCATGGCTGTCTCTGCCAGGATTTGAGGAAAAGGGCTTTCTTCTGTGGGTAGATCTATATTAGGCTCTGAGAAGCATTTCTCCACCTTGTTGCCTGCTCATCGTGTGTTAATTTTGTTGGGGAAAGACACCCATGGTGTTCTGTGATCTGCTTTAGAATGCTGTCTATAAATGAAGTGCCCTGTGGACCATGTAAGGCCATCCACTGTTGTTCTATGCCTCTTGAGCATGCCATCCTCTGGTTGTCTGTCACTCTCCTCTTGCCTCTGGTACTGGTGTTTGCAAGGAGGTCCTTGAAAGGACCCATGCTCTGCTGTCTTTTTTAGACAGCATAGATGATTTATATCCCTTTTATGCCTCTTTGGCCCTTTTCCTTGACCTAAAAATGCTGCAGCATGACTCAAAATATCTATGCTTCTTTGCAGAAGGAGCTTCTCATTTTGCCCCCAGCACAGCAATCTTTTCACTCATGCTGATGTTCATGCAATTTTTTTGTCTGACCTTGCCAAGGATAGACCCCACAGTGTTGACTAGTTACTATCTTGGTTTCAGGGTTACTGAGATCTGACCTGCAGGGAACAGTGCTCAGAACTATCTTTTTTTCTTGACAAACATCTCCTCACAACCTTGTTGCTCATGTGGGTTTTGTGATTTCCAAGCTGGCCTGGAGCCTAGAAGTGAACTCATAGGCCTCGAGGAGCAATGAGTGCTGCAGTTTTTTAACTAGCCTAGCCAAACTCTGCGTGCGTGTGTGTCTGTGCACGTGCGTGAAAGCACTTCCCAGCAGACCAGCTATCTGGAATGATAACCCACCTGGCCTAGCTCCATTCACTGGTGATATCAGCTGCAGTACTCTGGTCCCATCATAGACCCCAAGCCAAACAGAGTTCCTCCTGAAAATAGACTGTCCTAAAGTGCACCAGAGTCACCTCTAGGTATGTGTGAGTAGAATGAGTCTCAAACTTTGCTTTGGGTCACAAGCAAAGGAACTGCTAGGAAAGCTGAGGTCTGAGCTGGTCCCCTTGCATCAGTGAGGTGTGTCCCAGGTAATAACTTCTCAAATCAGCTCCCTCTATTCCTTTTTCATGTGCTGTCATCTTTGCAAGCAGAACAGGCTTCTGATGGATTTGGGTGTTCTGTAAGCAAGGCTTCTAACCTGTGGGTCAGAAACAGCCTGTTCTTTTCTACTGGCATTGTGCTGTCTTATAGTTAGCTCTGTAAGTGTTGCTCTGGTTCCTCTGAGAAGCCAAGGCACTTGTAAAGGTGTTGAATTGTTCTGGCATGGCTGAAAGGAGCAATGAGTGCCTCATGATCCCATGAAGAGTAAAAAGCCTGTCTCATAGTATCAGAGCCCAGGAAGAAGGCAGAAGAGGAAGATGAGTTTATGCATTTGCATTTCACAAAGGTCTCTTAGAGTTTCAGATCCTTAGTTTACAGCCATTACTCTGCTGTCTGAAGCACCTGCCAAACAGGGCCTTTGCAGAGAATATGCTGGGCCATGGGCTGCTGTGGGAGTTATCTGATACGCTTTCAGTGTCTGTATTATCATAAAATCAACACAGTCTTTATTCTCATGACACAGGGGAAGAGGACCAGATTGAACTTGGGTTCAGTGTTCTACCTACCTGCCAGCTTCATATGGATGACCTGGGGTACCTTGTGGTACACCAGGCATCTTAAGTTTGCAGTGACACAAGACCTTGACACAAGACAGTTAGGAAAATTGTCTCTTCAGTTTACTCATGGCACTGCCACTGGCTTTTGCTGGTATAGTGTCAATTCCCTCTGTAATGACTGTTTGCCTAAGCATATTTCCCACTTTTGTGACCATTAAATGGAATTAGATTTAAGTCCTTGACTTCATATTTCTAAGTATTTTTTTAAGCCTAAACCATCATGTTTCTTTAGGAAATCTCTATAAGCTTGCTGGAGTATGCTCAACACCACCAACACCTGGCAGAGAAAGTGGTAGCATTGGGAAAAATAATTTCATTAGAACTGTTCTAATGAGTTTTGGATTGCTGTAAGGTAGCAGCTCTCAGCTGTGGCTTTAGTGCCCTCCTTCCATAGCCACAATCCTGATTTTCTTGGATATGCGTAGTGTCAGGGCAAGCACTACCCAGTCCCAGTCATCTCTTGCAGAGAACAGTCACAGAGACCACTCCTGAAAACCTTTATACCTTACCTGAGCCTCTGATTTCTACCCACCTCTTCAATGGGATGCCATTGGAGAATATTTTGAACAAGTTGGAAAAGATCTTAAATAGACTTCCAGCATTTCCCATTTACTAGGATCCAGCCTGCCCTAACAAGCCCTTAAGCCGTCGTAACTTCTCTCAGCTTCCTGACAGATGGTGCACATCATTTCCCAGAGAGGCTTCTGCCAGAGCCAGAAAACAAGACAGTGTTGCTTTGCTCAGAGTTGTCCTTGTGCTTTTTCCTCCCTCTTGTTACTGAGATAAGGAGTCAGTGAAAGACTGTGCAAAGCACCATGTCGGTTTAATCAGTGTGCGAGGGAGAAACCAGATATGCCCTGTTAGTGCAGTCACAGTCCAAGCATGAAATTAAGTGAAGGTGGGGGTGGATGCAATGGAGAGAAATGCTGTCCATATCTCGGGCATGTAGCTGAGAGTCCACTAAAAAAGGGTAACTGAGAAAGTGCCCTTGCAGAAAGCCTCTTGGAGCCCAGCAGGCTGGAGGTACTGTGCCTTGCAATCATTGCACACAATAACCCAAAGTGGGTCACCCTGCAGTTTTGTGTGGCAGTATTAAATGGCACTTTGGGAGAGAGTGTGTGCTGCTTACAGGTGGTGAGGAATGCCATTACTTTAAGAGGAGGAAAAGAAGTGAGAAGGAAAGATTTTCTTTGTGCCTTGAGGGAAGCTAGGATAGTGTTTTCCCTGTCGCCCCAGAGATCAGTGGAGAATTACACTCAGTCCAAGTATCAGAGCCAGAGGCTGCGTGTTGACATGGGATTTAATGCAACCTGCCTGCTCAAATGCTCCTTGAAACCACAGAGATGTGTGATAGTGGATACCTCTTGTCTAAATTATGTTGAAGCAGTACTGTGCTCTACCAAACCGTTTTTGCCAGGCCAGAATTGGCAGTGTGATTGTATATCTAACTGCTACTTTCAGCCGTCAGAAGCTGATACTGTTGCTGAGAGAAGTGCTCCTACCTGCCTCCTGCTGTGACCCACCTACCAGCCCTGTTCTCCCCCTCTTTTAGTGCTTCTGTAAACAGTTGTGAACTGACCTGAGTTAAAATCAGCGTTAGCTACAACAGTGATTTAGACCAACGTAGGCTGTGCAGCTGCATCCCTGCTCTCTTCTGATGGTTGTCTCATGGAGATGCAGGATAAGGCTAGACAAGTCAAAAGCGGACTGGGAGCTCAACCTTTTCATTCCAAGCACTGAATTCAGGAAGCTGTCAAAGGTCAAGGTTTTACTGCTGTTCTGCAGAGCCTTCCAGATAGATGACTAGGACTTTTACACAAGAAAGATAGCTCCAGCCTACTGTTGTTATCCTCCTTTCTTAATGCTGTAACTCTCATGAGCCATAGGATTTTCTGTTGGTGTTATCTGTTAAAATTAATTGTAACTTTGACTGTAAAAGGAAAAATTACTTAGAGGAGAATGTGATTCAGGACATCCTTTGCCTTTGAATAAGAGAGTTTTTTCATATGCTCTTTATGCTTAAAAATGCAAAATGTTGTAGATGGTATTGTTTCTGACAATACCAAATTATTGATATGATGATTATTATTTTTTGAGGAATCAGCAAACAAGATGTTGATGCAATAACAAACCATGCTGTGAGAATCTTTGCTGTTTAATTCTCCTTCAAGTTGCACCAGGGGAAGTTCAGGTTAGACATTAGGAAAATTTCTTTATTGAAGGAGTCATTAGGCCTTGGAACAGCTGCCCAGGGGAGGGGGTTCCATTGCCATCCTTGGATGTGTTTAAACAGGACATGGTTTAGCTTGGTACAGTGGAGTTAATGGTTGAACTTGATGATTGTAAAGGGTTTTTTCCAACCTAAACTGTTCTGAATCATATTGAAGAAAGCACTTTCAATTTCTTTCAGAATAGAAAGTTTATACTAGAACATTCTTATGCAGAATATTTTTTTTTGCACCTTCTTTTCATCTGGAAGCAGAGGATGGTTTTAGTAGCCTCTGCCCTCTGAGCTCTCTGTGTGCTGCTTTTTTTTGAGGCAAGAGTCCTGCTGAAATTCATGGGCATGGCATATTGTAGTAGATAGGTCTTAAAATGCTTGACGGAGGCACTTGACACCCTTGTCCCTGCTTTAAAAATCCAAGCAAAAGGGAGGAGCTTTCACTAAACCAAGCAGTAAGGAAAAGACACTATGACACACCTGATAGTCAGTGGCAATGTTGGTAGAACCATGTTAGATCACCCCAGCTCAACGTAATGCCATTTGCTCTCCACACTGATTCTTAACCCAGGGTTGAAGGTTCTAGTTGTTAAGATACCAAGTTAAAAAAATGGAACTTGGCCTACCTTATTTTGTGTGTACAGCATACAAGTCTAAGTGTGTAAATTTGCAGGTGTGGAGCCAATTTCCTGAAACAAATTTATGACCAAATGAAATTTTAAAGAGAAGTGAAGGCAAGGATGCTTCAGTGAAAGGAGTTTCTCCTGTATGCTGGAGATTTGGGAGTTGTCACTCCTGCTGCGTTGTGCCATTGGGGAAATAATGTCATGGCTCTTTTCTTTCTTATCCTTACTCATTCTTGTAAATTCTCTGAGAGCTTCAATTCATAGGGGTTACACCTACTGTGGGGAGGAGCTTTCTGTGAACAACATGAAATCCTATGGCTGTGGCACTTGTTCTGACCTAATTAAATAGACCTTTTGCTTTTCTCTGTGCCCCCTCATTTGAATCCAGAGAGGTTAGGTAGACTCAGAATGCAGCATATATTGCCTTCAGATATAGTCTTTGATGCTGCTGTTTTTATTTTGTCATGTGGTGTCCCAGCAGCCATACTGAAGGATGGTTCTAGCACAGGGACATCAACCCTGTGCTTCTCCTTTTTTACTCTGGCCTAGTGAGGCCATATCTGGAATATTGTGACTAGTTCTGGGCTCCTTGGTTCAAGAGGAACAGAGATCTGGTTGAAAGAGTTCAGTGGATGAGCACAAGGATGATTAGGGGACAGGAGCACTTGCCTTTTGATAAGAGATTGAGAGATCTGGTACTTTTCAGCTTGGAGAGGACAAGGTTATGAGGGGACTTATTCACTGTATATAAATACATGAAGACTGAATGTCAAGAAGGAGACAATCTCTTTTCACTTGGGCCCTGTGATAGGACAAGGGATAATGGGTGTAAGCTGGAGCACAAGAAGCTGCATCTCAGTATGAGAAAAAATTTCTTTAAGGGTTACAGAGCATGAGAATGGGCTATGCCCAGGGAGGTTGGGGAATCTACTTCTCTAGAAACTTTCCAGACCCCTCGATGTTTTTCTATGTAACCTGTCTTAGGTTTTATGATCATGCTTGAGCAGGGGAGTTGGACTTGATGACCCCTGGAGGTCCCTTCCAACCCGTAATGATCTGGTTTAACCCTGAGCAGCTCCAGGACTATATACTGGGTTTCTAAGCTCTGAAGCAATGTGCAGAACCTTGCTGTTCTCATCCAGGCTGTGATCTCTGCAGTTCTCCAACCTGGTTCCCTGAATACATAAAATCACAGAATGGTTTGAGTTGGAAGGAAACCTTAAAGATCATCTATTTCTACCCCTCCGCCAGGCACTGGAACACCTGCCATTGGACCAGGTTGTTCAGAGCTCTGTCCAACCTTGGCTTGAACACATCCAGTGTTCAATGTGCAACTTCCTTGGACAGTTCCCCACCACCTCGCCAGCCCAGGCCCGTTACATGCAGGGAGCTGCAAGGCAATCTCTGCCAGACACTGGCTCGGCGTCCTGCCAGCTGCCCAGCTCCCTCAGGCCGACAAAAGCTAGGGCTGCTGCGGGAGGAAGCGTGTGCAGCTCCCAGGGGGAAAAGGAGAGCGAGCACTTTGTATCACTTGACAGGAAGGCCCCAGCTTGACAAAAGCTCACTGCTGCTGACAGGCTCCACAAAGCAGCCTGGGGCTTATGTTTCCTGAGCCAGCAAGACGTCACTGGCCTTAGTGCAGAGGGGTTAAATGGATGGGAATGAAAGCAGGATCCTCAGGTATTTTCAGACTTGACCTTGGCAGGTGGGTTAATGACCTGGGCATGGCTCCTTCTTCCCAAAAGGTGCCTTTTCTGCCCTTCCAGCCTCTGGATTGTGTGCAGCAGCCCAGACGCTGGGGGTGCTGGCAGTTTGAAAAGCGTTCACCAGATTTTCACTTCCCCCTCTGCTCCCTCCTCCTCGAGGTTCACACAGCGGTGAAGTAATCTGTGACATTCAGACAGCGGGAAGGGGAAGCTGCTGCAAAATAAAATAACAGTGTCAGGAAGCAGCACCGTGCTCTTTCCCACTCACAGCTGGGAAATGACAACACTTCATACAGACGCTCAAAGCCCATTGCTGCTTCAGCTCTTACCAAGTGGTGCTGCCTAATAACTTCCCCGGCTGTCCGTGCTTGGCACTGCCTGCCCAGTAGGCTTGAGGGTACTGGGAAGATGAGACAGGTGAGATGCTACAAAGAGATGCTGTAACAGCAGGCGCTGCACAGTAACACCTGGCAAAACAGTTGCTTGGGTTTATAGCTTCTGTGAAGACCCCAGAGGGTGTTTCTTTTGGGTTTTAATTCCTGCTAGTTACATTGTGCAGGAAACCTAGAGCCCCTTCCCTCTTTTTTTCTTTTCCTTTATGGTGTCTGTTACTTTTACAGATGTATTGCAACCCAGCATTGCACAGCCCAAATCCAGTGTGTAATGTGTCAGAGTGCTGGAAGCAAGCTGGCCACTTGGACAGCTGGTGAGTGCTGTTGGAGAGAAGTTGATTTTTTTTTTTTTCTCCTCCTTGCCTTCTCATTGCACATCAAACCCTGGATGCGAGGCACTGTCTCTGTGGGCAGGTGTCAGTGTGCAGAAAGCTGGTCCTGCCTTTCGTCTGTGGTTTCTCTTTAAAACACATCAAAGTGCAGGGAAGGCGATGAGTCTTCTTCTGTAATCTGCCCAAACCAATAGCCAACAACCAGTCCAGCTGTAGCTCCCAGGCAAAGGATGCGGTCTGTTCCTGAGGTTATATAATCCTAGAAGGAGAGGCGCTTGGTTTTGTGGATGCTCAGGTTTGGTCATTCTAGTCTGCTACTGTTAGAATGACCTGAAAGCTAGCCTGAGCAAGCGGGGATATCATCTAACTGTAGGCATCTAATTTGTGTATCTAACTGAGGTCTTGGAGTGGTGTCTACTCTGCCTGGTAGCTACATGGGAGGGTAAAGATAGGCAGCGTAAATAGCTCTAGACATCTGAGCTCACAGGACACCCTCTGGAAGGAAACTGTGCTGGAAATGCCATTTCTTTAATGGTCAGATCTGGGTTGGACAGTGCATCAGCAAAGCGCTTGTTTGATGATGAAACACAAGGGCTCATAGTGAAAAGTCTCCTTCTTGTTACTCAGCCTGGCTAATCTGAACCAGAAATGTTTCTCTGTCTTCTCTAAAGGCAGGAGATTCTTCCAAAGCAACCTCAATGTTCCCTTCTCTAGTGCTCCCTACCTTTCTAAAAAAAACAAAGGAAAAAAAGTGACGTATCAGACCTGATGAACAGAGGCTGTTGGGACCAGCCAAGCACCCTAACATTGACAGCAAGAACTATAGAAATTAAACTATCAAAAGCAGATGATATTGTTTCTGTGTGACTGGAATGTAAAAGTAAGCAAGGGAAAGCCTGCCTTGTTAATTGGAGTCCTAAACCACAGATCTGTTGTGGATTTAATGCATGTTCTCTTCTTCTGAATGTGAATGGGGGCACAAAGGAGTCAGCACCTGGGTTTGAGGTTCCCAGTGAATTTCAGTCTGCTGTTAGAGGTGCCCACAGTTTGAGCTCTGGTGGGCCTGTGGCTGTCGAAAAGCCCTCTGTGATCTTGTAGCTCCTTTCTAACATCAGCTGCCTAAAAACTCATTTTGGAAGTAACAGAGCAGAAATTGTTCCAAGTAAAGGTTTGGGCTCTATGTGGGTCTGTGCCATCTGGGGCGGGTGGTCTTACCTCTGTCCTCTGAACCAGCCTCCTCCAAGCTCTGTGCCAGCCTGGGTTCAAGCTGACAGAGCAGAGACATCTGCACAGTCATGGTTCTTGTGCTACTGGGTGGGCACTGGTGGGAGGTGGAGGATGCCACATGCATGGCTGTTCTGAAGACTGTGTTTGTAGGATGGTGTGGATGAGGGTGCTGCTTTATAGAGATATTTAAAAAGGAATAGTGATTGGAAAGAAAATATTGCCCAGCAAGGAATCACTAAGATGGCTTTTTTAGTCTAGGATGCAGCTTATCTTCTAGAGATCCTAGACCATTTTCCACAGATTTCAACTACGAACTTCTTAGATTAAAATGCAATTGCTTTTGTTCTTTTTTTTATCAGAAGCACAGCAGCCACCTTTTTCTACTAGGCACCAGGAACTCAGGAATTTCAGGATAACAAAGTTGGTGAATACTCATAGGTTGTCCTTCCTTCCAGAGGGTGTCCTGTAAGCTCAGATGTCTAGAGCTATTTACGCTGCCTATCTTTACCCTCCCATGTAGCTACCATGGAACAGCTTCCCAGCTCCTGTGTTCCATGACTTGATGTTAACTGAAAGATGTTATCTCCCAGAATCACAGAGTTGCTTTGGTTAGAAGAGACCTTTAAGATCATCAGGTCCAACAATTAACCCATTGCTGTAGGCTCTCACTTTGGTCACAGTCTCTGCTGTCACATGGAAAGCAGTGTGACCCTCCATGGATATTAGGGTGCAGCACAGAGGTGTCAAGTACCAAGCTGGTCCCACAAGTTGCTGAGAGGTTTAACTTGCTGTAATTGAGGTTCGTATCCGCTGGCTTTGCAGATTGTCATTTCAGCCTTTCAGATGGTTCCAGCCTGAGTGGTTACCCCATCTGCACGGAGCTGCCTCATGCTGTTGTGCTGTTACAAGGATGACATAAATGTCTGCCTGTGTTCCTGTGGGTTTTTTTGAGTTGCATTTGAATGCCAGTATGTGTTTTGTGTCTGGTTTTTATCACACAGGCTCCACCACTGCCAATCCTCTTGGAATTGCTTATTTTTACTCTTCTTGTTGGGTATTTATTTCCTTCTAGCCCTCATCAATCTCCTCAGGCTTCTTATCCTGCAGTGCAACTACATCTTGAGAGTGCTAGACTGCTCACCTCTGTTCCAAATCAACACAAAATGTCTTGGCCAGGTGCACTAAACAGCCAAATGTACTAAATGATGCCACCATCTGCTGATGGTGCCAGTTTGCCACAGAAAGTAATGGTGCAACTGTTAGCTGTAAAGAGGAGGCTCCTGGCATGTAAATCTGGACTGGCAGTGCCCCAGAACCATGTTTCCCTATAGATTGAGTCTGATTTTGAAGTGTCTGCTCATTATGGCTGTGTAAACCTGTGTAAAGGGTGATGTAACATACTTTTGAAGTGATTCCTGTCTCAGCAAGCAGCCTGCTGTGAGACCATGGCCATTTAATTTAATAGCTCTATTCATCCTTCTTGTTTCTGTCTGGCCACTCTATTTGGATGTGCTCTCTTCATGTATTTGTAGTGTACCTTTTTTGACCATGACTGTGGTCTTGTCTGACACCTTGGGAGAAGTGCTGTAATAATTGTGATGCAAAACCTAACTGTGTTGATGTGACACCTCTGGAAATGTTTACAATTCATGTAGGTGTTGTACCTAAGTGGTGGGCTTGGTACTCTTGTCTGAATGGTTGGAATTGATGATCTTAAAGGTCTTTTCCAACTTAAACGATTCTATGGCAGCGGTTTACCCCTTCTGCATTGTTGTAAATGACTGCTCTTCTGTATTAGAATTGCAAATGTATCCTCTCTCTTTTTTTTGCATGAAACGATATTAGGTCTGACATAGAGAGTAAAAAGTACCAAGGGGAAGAATGCAGGATGTGGGCTTTGGACTGAGCACATTGGGTGGAGGGACACAACTCTGGCATCCAAATGATCTTGGTCATGTTGTCAACCTTGGTACAAACTCTGTGTTCAGCCCAGATGGACGAGCCATGTCCGCAGATAAAGAGCTATTCTGGTAAAGTGCACTAAGAGGGGATGTGCAAATACAACAAAACCTTAGGTTTATGCAATATGTACCCATGACTGAGCCTATTTTCCCCTGGAATGGGAGCTTCTGATCTGTTTCAGGAAGTGGTCCTACTTAAATTGAAAAACAAGACAAAAGTGGAGTAACTAAACAGGCTGGTATGACGTGGAAGCACTGTGGGGGAACCTGGTGCTTGGCAGCAGGCAGGGACACTGCCTGCCCACTAACAGCTCCAGCTTGATAATCTGAAACTGCTGAGTGCTGGTCTTGGGGCAGTTTTTAAATAGCAAGTCAAGAGGGAAGTCACATTTAACAGCGCTGCTTGCTGGAGCGTCTGGACAGCATGGACAGAAAGGCCCCCCTCTTTTTACCGTCTAGCCCTTGCATGTGTTTTGGCTTCCGAGGTGACGTATTTTCAGATAAATGCTTGTGGTTTGGAGGTTGTGGGCAGGAAAAATTGGCAGCTGAGGTAGAGAAGGATCTGTGCTTCATTCTCTCTGCTGGAGGTAATGATCTTGACCTGCTACAGTGCCTGCCCTGAGGAGCTGGACTGAGTGGTATGAGGTGGTGGGTAGGGTATGACATAGTGGATGTAGCACAAACATGGTGGGTAAACTCCTGAGGTGGTCAGTGGGCCTTTTGAGTGTGGGGAGGGTTCGTGCTGGTGGGCAAGAGTTGTGAGGTGGACCAGTGAGTGACAGAAGAGATATAGGGGAAGGTCTTGGTGACAATGCAGTCCAGAAAGCCAACTGTGTCCAGGGCTGCATCAAAAGCAGCATTGACAGTGGGTCGAGGGAAGTGATTCTCCCCCTCTACTCTGTACTTGTGAGACCCCACCTGGAGTGCAGTGTCCAGTTCTGGAGTTCCCAATGTAAGAAGGACATAGAGCTCCTGGAGCATGTCCAGAGGAGAGCAACTCAAATGCTCAGAGGGCTGGAGCACCTCGTGCATGAGGACAGGTTGAGCAAGTTTGGGTTGTTCAGCCTCTAGAAGAGGAGGCTCCAAAGGTAACCTTATAGCAGCTTCCCAATATCTGAATGGGGCCTTACAAGAAAGCTGGGGTAGGGCTTTTTACATGGGTTACAAACTTGAAGAGGAGCGACTCTTTCCTGTGAGGGTGGTGAGATGCAGGAACAAGTTGCCTGGAACTTGTGGCTACCCCATGTCTGGAGGTGTTCAAGGCCAGGTTGGATGAGGCCCTGAGTAACCTGGTCTAGAGAGGGTGTCCCTGCCTATTCAGGGTGGTTGGAACTAGATAATCTTTAAGGTCCCTTCCGACCCTAGCCCTTCTATGATTCTATGAATGGAATTCAGATCTACAGATGTGAGCAACAAGGACATTGAGGCTTTCAGGGGAAACAGGATGAAAGTGGAGTCAAATTGAGGCAAGATTTCTGAAATGCAGCAGTTAGAGCCTTATTCTCTGTTCTTTGTGGCGCTTTCAGCTAGCCAGGGCCAATTCTTGATGTATAAGGTGTCCTACACTTTAATTTAAAGGATTTCTCCAGCAGAAATTGTACTTTGGAAGTTGCACTTTGTCAGAGACAAAGCAGTTTCCATGGTGCCAAGGAAGCAGGATCAATTCCTGCTCATGAAAAAAAACCTAGACGGACTGTTAACACTGGTCTCTTTCCAAGGTGGAAGGAAACCATGGTAAACCCTGAATCCCAGCCTTCTACAGCCATCATAGAAACACAGAAGAATGCTTTGAGTTTGAACACGCCTTCAAAGTCTAGTCCAACCCATCACCTTTCAATAAACAGGGACATTGCTTGAAATTGCTTTTACTTAACCTAGTCAGTGGACATTTTTACTCTTAGGAGCATCTCTTTTGCGAGTCCTGGGAATTGACTGGGACACATGAGCAAGGCTAAGGTGGGTGCTGGAGCCTGGTGTCTATTTTGGTATGAAGAGGTCCAGTGGTGCATCTGTGGTGTGACTGGGGTGCCTGCATGCCACACTGCTGGCTGCAGTCTCACTTGTGTCCTCTGAGACATGAGCTGTATCATTTGAAGTATTTATCCACTTCCGTGTACCTATGTGGACCAAAGAGATCAGAAGAAACCTTCAGCCAGGAGTGCTCTCCTAATTTATTAGAGCCTTGACAAGTTAAATAGAGGTAGAGATTAAAAATGAATGGGACTTATGTTGGAAAGATCAACCTTAGAGACATTAAAGAAAGAGGACTTAAGTCAACAGGAAAGTCTCCTGACTAATGGGAGGACAATCTAAGTGTGTGTGTGTGAGAGACGGGTGCTGTTGGTGTCCCAGTTCCCTTGTGGAGCAGAGGAGTTGGGGGTGGGACCCTTGAAAGGTGCCTGTCAGATATGGCTTTGTCCTGTTCAGTGGGGGGAAACTGCAGCCACAGATAAGCAGATAATTTTAAAGTTTTTTTGTAAGTTTGCCTTCCTGAAGAAGAAAATAATAGAAGCTGTCCACTTTTGCCACTTATGTGCCAAGCAATTAGTGGTTCTGTTCCATGTGCTGACAGATTTCATCGATCTGTCAGTCTAGATATTAATTGCTTAGGCTGCTAAACACAAGTTTCTCATTCATTATCTTTATTCCTCATCAATACTTGTCTGATGGTGTACATAGCTGTCAAATTGAGCTAAGTATTACTGATTCCTGGCAGTTCTGCACAAGAACAGCTTTCTGCTGCCTCTTTATGTCAGGGTGAGTGTGCAGTCACGTTAATGACAAGTCCAGGATGGCTCCAGCTTTGTGTCAGTGTAGCAGCAAAGTTTGGACTATAAGCTATTTTTTGCTGTTGCATAGGAAGGATCTTTTTGGTAATTGCTGGTCATCTTTGTTTTCTTTTTTCTAAAGCATTTACTGAAAAAGTGAATGCCATTTTTATGTTTTTTATTTAGCATGGAAGTATGCTATAAATAGAAGGCAAAGTCCTTTATTCCAAGAAAGTACTGCAAATCTGAACCACATCTGCTGACTGCAGCAGTGACGCCAGATTTACACCACACACACGGTGCAGCTGAGCCCATGTTGTGTATGTGTAGTAACAGCCACCACTAGAGGTGAACCTTTCTGTGAAACAAAGCTTTCCTGAAATTGCTTTTGGACTTTTGGGATGACCAGCATACTTGTGAAGAGGTAGAAATGTTGATGTAAGTGGGAATATTCCAAGAGAGAGGCCAAAACAGAGGGAGAGCAAGACAGTGCAGTTCTCCTTATCTTGAATTCAGGTTGCTGGCTCAGCAAGTGGAGCTCCAGGTTTAAATTTCTCATTGGAATAAAAAGTACCTTTGAAAGAAGGAAAGTGAGGCACATTGGCCCTGTACTTCTGACCTTCAGTCTTAAAACAATCTCATTCTAGAATAAAATCTGAAATAAGAGCAAAATGAAAATAAGAGAGAGAAGGGACTTTGTCATGGATGGTCTTGAGGGTCTTTTCAAGCTTAAATTATTCTGTGATTAGCTGGTGTGATACGTATTTATGCAGTGATTTCTGTGCTCGTGGAGTTATACAGCTTTCCCTCTGGTGACAAACTTCATCATTGTGAGGGCTTTCATAGTTACTTTGTCATTGAAGGCACAAGAGCTATTAGGTGGTCTTATTATCTAACAAGTTTATTCATGTATTGTAAAGTCAAAATCTCATGCTCTATGAGAACTTAACAGAATCATAGAATAGCTCAGGTGGGAATGGACCTTGGAAGACCATCTAGTCCAAAGACACTGCTAAAAACTGGAACAGATGGATCAGGTTGCTCAGGGCCATCTCTAGTCTGGTTTTGATAACTCCAAGATGGCTGTTTCATCAGCCTGTCCTGGCACCTGGTTCCTCCCTAACTGCAGGGCTTCATATATTCCCTGGTTGAACTCTACGTAGGTTCTTTGCTTATTTCTCCAACCTGTTGAGGTCCCTCTGAATGGAAGCAAGACTAGTACTACCAGTTCCAGTACTAGTGACAAGCCTCCAGCTGGACTTTGTGCTGCCAAACCACAACTTATGTCTGTCAGTTCAGTCAATTTTCAGTCCACCTTACTGTCCATTTATCTGCTCTATACTTAATCAGCTTATCAATGAGGATGTTATGGGAGAAAATGCCATCTCATTGTGGTAGGAGGCTATCTAGTTAATCTGGAATGATTTCCCCTTTGTATATTCTACCAGTCATTTTCTTGTATGTTTGGGTTTCAGGTTTATTTACTCTATCAGTTTCCCATGGATCAGGATAAGGCTAATTTGCTTCCATGTGCTTGTTCTGTGAATGTATTTAGTTAGATGCTCCTTGTTCATACACACAAACCTTCCTGTAGCCTGTCATTCCTGCTCATGGGGATAGATTATTCTAGAACGTTGAGGAGGGAATTCATGAAAATCAGACAACTGCTAGGTCTGTCCTGGGACCCTTTCAAGCATATTGCTGATCCAGTCAAAGTTTGGGCTCCTGTCCTGAAGACCAAAGTTGCAATCCTGTTCTTTGTTCTGCTTCTTCTTCTCAGGATCCTGAGCTGCACCATCCATGGCCACTGCGGCCAAGGCTGTGCTTAACCTTCACATCCTTGACCAATTCTTCTTGGTTCTTGTATATCAGATTCAGCTGTTTGTCTCCTCTTGTCACTTCCTTGACTACCTGTGTCATAAAACTATGAACTCCAGAAACATCTGGGTCTGCCTGTGCCTTGTCTTTCCAGCAGACAGTGGGATGGTTATGCCCTCAAGTCCTTTGTGTATGTGAAGCTTCTTCCAGTTGTTTGAAGGCTTCATCTACTTCTTGAGCAGATTGTCAATTGGAGACACCAATCACAATGTTCACCACAGTGACCTGCTCTCTCATCCTCTCAATTTGCTCGTCAAACACCCCTCGCATAGCTGCACACATACCTTTTTGCTTTTTCATGTGAAGGGAGGACAGTTGCAGTCATCTTGCAATCTGATGGACTGCATGGCAAATTGATGGGCCTGCATGGCAAACATGCCCCTACAGCACATATAGAAAGACTTTTTGTGTGGTGAATTCCTTCACAAAGACTGACCATAAATTGGAGATCATATATGTTATAGTTACATGCTAATTTTTTTGTGGAAAAGCTTATGTAATACAGACTTAATGGGTTTTGGGATTGGGGTTGCATTGTATAACTATAGAGGTCTGTTTTCTGAGTTCAGTTTCATTTAACATGAGGATCAGGAGGGCAGGAAAGATACTACAGCAGTGTGAGGTGTGGTTTGGAAGCCTTTTTCTGCTTCTCCAGGCGTTATGAATATGATCAGAACAGCCTAGATAATTCCAACATCATGGAAATTAGTTCTGCAGCCTAATTATGATTAGATCTCAAGTCCTAAAACCAAAGCAAACTGGGTAAGGACCAAGACTCAGTCTCTACTGCTTCTGCTTAGATTAGAGGGCTCAGAGTGGTTTTAGGGCTGTAAGATGCTTGGATAGATTTTTGGCAGAATAGCAATCAAATGCATCATGACCATTTCCAACTCTGGATAACTGAGATGCTTCCAGACTGATTTTGATGCCAAGTAAAGCAACATCCCTGCAGCCTGTGAGGTACATTTTGCACTGGGTAACATGGCATTGAGAGGCATGTGGCGGGCATGTCAGAGGATGGAGAAGTATGTCACAGTTTTTGGGGACATTGAACTCCTTGTGCTGTGTTGGAGCTGTCCTGGGTGCGTGTGCTCATCACTCCTGGTGCTTTGTTGATGTGTAAAGCCACAAAGTGCCACAACCTAATCTAAAAACCTGTACCTTATCCCTGGGCAGTAGGAGTTTTCCATGAATTTAATGATCATAAGCCAAAATCACTTTGTTAAGAGAAGGAACAATGTAAAAGAAAATCTTTATATAGCCAAAAAATTGCCAGAGGAGCTAGACTCCAGAATTTTCCTTTGCTGCTTTTTAAAGATTTTTTTAGATCTTCATGCTGTCCATGCTGGAGAAATAAAGTTCCCAAATATTTGGTATCTTCCTCTTTAGTTTATAACAAACACTTAAACAGCATCACACTTGTAGTACACTTGGTCCTACATTTGAGGGGCAGGATGCCTTGTGTTGGCTACACAGTCCTTTGGCTTGGTATGTAGCTCTTTCTCTATTAGAGCTGGCTTCCTGGTTTCCAGATAATAGAAAGGCAAGTGGATCTCGTCCTTCTAAATTGAATTGATGACTTTGGTAGATACCAGTGTACTTCAGGATGGTTTTTTTTTCAGGCAGGGTCCATCCTCCTACCTTCTTGTCCCTTGTTACCTGTTCCTGTGTCATGATGTGCTGCTCTGCCAGCTGTGCTGATCAGGTTGTTGATATGTTTGCTTGGCAAACAGGATCAGTGAATTGGATGGTTAAAAACCCAACAAAACAGTAAGTTCCCCAAAAGAAGATGGCAACAAAACCTCCTTGAGACTTGATCATGCTTCCTCACCCCTGTTGTGTTTTCTGTGTAGGTTTTAAGGGTGGTGATGCAGGAGCTGTCTGTCTCTGGAGCATGGAGACCCTCTGAATTTGCTGGCATCCTTGAAGCCATTGGTTATAAACAGGAAGGGAAGAGGGAAGAGCCCAAATCTTGTCGACAGAGAACATGCAGCTATTTTTGCGGGCAGGGAACCTTAGCAGACCCAAGCGTTTGGAACCTGGGTGTGCTTCTGAGAGGTAGCCAACCTTTCCGAGAAGCAACCTTTTGCACCCTTGCTGTTGAAATCCCCATACTGACATTCTAACCCTGCTGGAGTGCAGTCTTTTCATTTCTTGGATGTGCCAGCAAGCATTTTTTTCTTTCCCTCCACAGTCAGTCTATTCAGTCCCTCTTAGCCCAGTCAGTGCTGCTGGGATGTTTCAGTGCAATTAGATTATTGGGTGTCAGAAGCAGATAACGGGCCGACATGTATCAGGGGAGATGGCACTTAGCTAATCACTGGCTCCCTTTATCTTACAGGCTATTTTAGGGCTGGGGGGTGTGTGTGGGGGGGGTGTGGGCAAGGAAACAATGCAAGTAAGCTCTCACTGTAGTGGCTGTGGTGGTTATTACTTTGGGGTTGTGTTGCCATTTCCATTCTGGCTTCATGTGGTGCTCTCCCAGTGGCCTTGTTTTCACAGCTGCCCCATGACTGGGCAGGAGCCAAGTGGCAAATGGATGTAGCCACAACCTTTGCAAGACCTTGCTGTCGGCACATCTGCCTTCTGCTGGGTTGCTGCTGTGTTGTCTCATCTGTCTCCCCTGGCAAACCAAGAACCTAGGTGTGGGGGTGTGTTGGAAAAGGAGATGGACTATGAGGATAATTAACATAATCCATGAAACTTCTGCATTTTATGAGCCTGTTATGAAAGAAGCGCTTAAGGGTGAAGTTGCATCCTAAAGCATTTTACTATGTTTAAATGTTTGGTTCCCTGAATCTTCAGCATTTGCTTAGTTTAGGCACTTTACACTATCTTTCTGGGATCTGTTTCAGCAGCAAAGAAAAAACAAAGTATGTTGAAGAAAACTTAGGATCGTTGGTTTTACCTACACAGATTATTTTTCAAACATTCTTTGCCTGAACCTAATTACTTCATACCAATTAGCCTTTCTAACTGATTAATTGTTGGAGAGGCAGCTGTGGATGTTGTCAGTCAGGCTTCAAAGTTCAGCTCCTGGTGAAATGGGAGCCTAGCTGAGCCTCTCTAGTTTACAAGAGAGTTGTTACTCTGAGGACTTGGCCTGAGCACCCCAGGTAGTTGAAACAGTGGAAGAACAGGAGAAACTGTGTTATGTGACAGTTTTAGGAAAACAACTTTAAAGAGAAAGGGAAACTCCATCTTCCAGCTCGTTGCTGTCCCATGCTAAAAAGAAATCTCACCATGTAAATCCTGAATTGCAGGAATTCCTGCACTCCCAGCAAACCCTGTCTAATCTCTTCCAGTCCCTCATGTATCGCCTCTGAATATTTTCAATGAGTTCCCAGACCTCGTGCTTTCTTGCTCCTGATAACTAGCCATTGCTGGGATGCCAGAACCACTGCATTGCATAGTTCAGCTATCAACAAAAATATAGTGAGATAAAGAGGATGGTTAATACCAGGGTGTCTGTGGTAATGCAGATGTCAGAGATACCCAACTGGCTTTCCCTGAGAAGATCTTTAAATGGGTGAAGTTACTTTGGGAAAGCAGTGTCTAGCCCTTTGGACAGTGTGAACATCCATAAGAACATTGTGGAAACATTTTCTCCTGTTGAAGAGTCAGGCAGTCTTCAAATATACCCACAGTACTTGAGAGAATTTGCACGTAATGCTGCATCCTCTGGGACTTTCCGAAGATAGCCTCTTGGGTGAGGAGCATGTTTGGAAAGCTCAGAGCTGCAACTGAAGATGGAAAACTGCCCTGAATGATGGGCAGTGAGTTCTTTTGAGAATGAAGCCTGGAAAAAAAAGAAGAGAAATGTGATAGGGGAGATGAAAGATTTATTGAAATGACTGAGCAATTTTAGGTTTGCAGATGCCAAAGAGGAAGAATAGGGCTATTGGATCTTCCTGCCAGGTCAGGACTGTTCCCTGTTGTGTCTCATCTAGCAACACATTCAGTTGTTTCAAATGAGAGTTTCCATTGCTTCCCTTCTGAGACCATTTTATTTCCTGATAGGAAAACTTAGTAACAATGAGACCTAACTGCCAGGTTAAATCCATATTTAATCTAATTTCTGGCTAATAATCTTTCTAACAGAAAGACAGAGAGAAGGGGTTCCATGAGATCCTTTAGATGGCATGCTATTGTCCATGGTATTGTCACCAGTGTGTTACAGGGGAGTGTGTCCTGCTGTTTATGTGTCCATGTTTGTCCCCATCCAGTGGGTGTGATGATTTGGTAGCCAAGACAGTTTATACAGCTCATTGTGAAGGATGATATCAAGCTCGTTTCACATTGAGGTCTACAGCCCGTGAAACTGAATAATACAAAAGTAACGGTCTTGATGTTAAAAACTAATTCTAAGAAGTAGGATGGATAGAGTACCTTCCTGACTATACCAGTAGCTTGGGCAGATGTCTATAAGCTGGAGTGAAATAAGCATTTGCCTTGCCTGATCTCCATCAGAGGCATACTCTGTGTCTTTGCAGCTCAAATAATAACATGTAGGGCACTATGACATGTGTTGGAGCAAACGTACTCTTGTCACATGGAAAGTGCAGGGCAGAGTATGTCCACTTAACTCAAATGTCTTTCATTATAAACTAAGACATTGGCATTTGAGATGTTTGTGGAGTACCGCTGACCACGAAGCAGTGGTGGCCTGATCATATTTGGGAGTTTATAGATGCTATGGGCAAGGTCTAGAGAATATCTAGAGCTCCTTGCCCTGAAGGAGCTCTAAAGAAGTGCAAAAATCAACGATGCCACTAGTCCAGTACTTTACCCACAGGTGTCTGACCACGTGTGGGTCTCATATGCCTTTGTGCTGAGTAGGGCAGAGAGAAACGGGAAAGAAGAGATTCCAGTCCTCTTCTCCATTTGTGGGGATGCTATGCTTCACCATTTAGGGGGGGGGATTTGCCTCAGTTGTGAAGGCAGCTGCCAGTCTGCCCCTCCTGAACATTATCTAGTGCTTGCTAAATGAACACAACCTTTAGTTTCGGTTCAGCATTTCATTTGATAGCTCTCTGTGCAGTCAGCAGGGCTGGGAAAAGGGTGGGAAGAGGACTCCCAAGAGCAGAAACAAGTGAGAGGAGAATGGTAAGGGAAGAAAAAATATAGGGACATTGTTTCTAACAGCACTTAGTGGCCTAGATTTTCCTTTCACAGCTATTTCAAAAGTCTACTTTATTGTGGATCCATTCAGCTTTTATTGGTATATAGTACACTGTGTAGTAGCAGCCACTGCAGTTTGCTCAGCTCTTAACATGATACTCTGCCAGATGGCAAGAATATAAACCTGCATTTATACTCTGGGTCTGATCAAAGCTTTTTTTTGCTGTTGTCACCCCTGTAACATTGTCACAGATGTAAGGCCACTACACCCTGGCTCTCATTCCCACAACCCTTCCTATGTATATATTCTGTACAGTGCCCCTTTTCATAGCAATATAACGTTCACATTCTTTAAATCCCACGAATAGCTGTGTGCAGGGGAGGATGCACTAAGGTTTTGCCAGGAGTTTCTAGGACCAGGCCTGTGCACCGGTTAGTGTAGGGAGTGAAATTTTCTGGGAGGAGGGCAGGTCTCAAGCAGAAGCAAATCAGCAGTCCTCTTAGTATATAGCCAGGCTGATTGATCCCAGTGGAGAACCCAGCTTGGGATCTCTGCAAGAATCCCCCAAAGGAAAAGAAATTGTGAGTAATGGAGAAATATATTCAAGGCAATGATTGTTTGGTGGTTTTGGATCAGTAAAAACTTGCAGAGAAGAGAAGCTTTTTTGAAAGAGGTCTTGACATTGTGCATCTATATGGAGTAAAGAGAAATCCCATCCTGTGCAGGGAGGAGATGGCACTAGGATTCCCTATAGTGCTTTCTGCAGAAAATTTACTCAGGACAATTTCATTAATCTTTAATTTATCTTTCCCATCTGCTTCTTCTCATCCCCCCCACTTTTATTCCCTATTTTGATACCCTTTTTCTTTCTGAGAGCACATGGCTACCAACATGCTTCTGCAAAGAATTCTAGTAGTCTTGGGTGACTGCACTGTGAGCTGGGCTTGGTTTCTGATTACCCTACCTGAGTGCTGATTGCTGCATAAAAACTCAGGGATATAGTCTTTGCTGAAATAAGATTGTCTCTGCTTCAAGAGAAGAAGGTTGTGTTGTAGCCAAAGACATGCAATAGCCACACCTGGTAGAGGGAAGCGCAGATGAGGAGAGACCATCATGGTCAGTTTTATTCTCCATATCCTCTAAGGAAATGACTTGTAATTGTAAGGAGCAAGGTGAGGCAAAACGATGTCCAGAGGTCTCTAGGGCTGTGGACAATTTAATGGGATGCCAATACCCAGTCCACGGTCGTAGAGGTCTGGGAGTACTGCTCTAGCATGTTACTGTGGTGGCTTTTACAGAACAGGACTGTTTTAATCCCTGTTTATGCTACCGGATCAGGGTCTCACTGTGTGGCATGGGAAGGTGAACCCCTACAGTGTGTTGCCTCTGGGAAACTTGTGTTGATGCACGTTGTAAAGAAAGGCAAAAACTGCCTGTTTTGTCCTTCTGATACTTCACAAAACCAGGCAACTATCACTTTTTTCTTTTTTTTTTAAACAGTTTGTGTTTCTCTCATGTTGATGGGGAGGCAAGGAGAAGAAGCCTGACTTGGGATGATTTATGGCTTCAGGGGTGGCTAACTTTTTGGCAAGGATTGCAGGAAGAGCCCTTGGAGCGTGCCAGGTGTAATACACTGAGCTTTTGAGAGATGCACTGAGAGTTATAATACTTTATTTATCCTTGCACAAACAGGCTGATGGAAAAAGTGCATGTTCCAGCCAAGGGAATTCCTCCTCCCTCTGCCCAAACTCCCCTGTTCAGGCTCCCTGGGAGCAGCTGGGTTGTCTTACTCCTGCAATCCCCAACAGCTTTAAATTCACTTCCCTCAGCGCCTTCTAAGGAGGTTTTGATAAATGCATCACACTTTACAGCCAGCCAGGGCTCTAATTGCCAGCAGGATTACGATAAGCTTTTTTCTTGTTTCAAAATAATCTGGAGGCTGACATGCCCTCCCAGTGCTAAGTCATTCCCCCCAGCCCCACTGCAGAGAGCAGGCAGCAAGGTGCCACATTCACCCTGGTCATTGCATTAACCCCAGGGGTTATTTGGTTACAATCCAGCCAGAGTGTTGTAGACCAATGCTTGCTGCAGACCTGTTGGTGAACTACTCTCGATGGGAGACTTGTGCCAAGGCAGCTTCTCCAACAGCTGCCAAGAGCCCTGGCACCTCTGTGGTCTCAGTCCAGCACCAGACCTCCTGCCTTGTGGGCCAGCGAAGTGGAAACTCAAGAGGTCTGTCAGCCCCTGGGAGTGATTTCTTTTCTCCAGTCATGTAGTTACTCCGCATGTATAGTGAGGTTTGGTTTTGAGTTGTTTTTGGGTTTTTTTTTAAGTTTAAAGGATGTTCTTGTTCCTTTGCTGCTAAGTTTAATCATCATGGTCTGGTTAAAAAATAATTCAGGTTAAAAAAGCAGAGCTGCATTGAGTTGTGATCTAAAAATAGGGAAACCTACACCATTAAATTGAAGGGGATTTAGAAGCATAACCATAAAGCCAAGAAGAGTTTGCCAGGAGCTATCAAGTGACACAGATTTCAGCTCCCTGTTTCTTCAAGTTTTCTTTTTTTAAAGGTGAATAGAACAGGCTTAAGTTACTGTTTTGCTGATTTTGACTACATGTAGAGTTCAGGGAGTTCCCACTGTGACAGTTCCCTCTGCTCAATAGAGAGGGGGTAGAGTTTCATTTACAACTTCTGTGGGTTGTATTTGTAATGAATTTTAACTCTTTACCATCAGCAAAGAAAAATGCTTTGTAAGCTCTGTTTAACCCTTAAATATTCCAGTGTGGATTGAGGTACCCGAGGTCTGTTCCAGAAGAGAAATTAGTCTTTGCAGCCTAAAGGAGAGAAAGATTGGTTGAGTGGGTTACCAGTTTTGTTTGGTACTTAACAAGCTATGGTTTAAAGCTCTGTGACTCAGCAGCCTTCCTGACTGACCAGTGAGAAGTCCCTATTGTTTTTGTCATCATGTGCATGAGCTTCCCAGATGTGAACTGAGGATAATGTTTCACAGAAATACTTTGATTGGAAAGAGCCAGGCTGCTATAATTCGCAATCTAGAGAGATGTGGCATGCAGCTCTGCCCTGGGAGTGGTAAATGGATTGGAGATCCAAGATAGAGCCTTCCAAGCTCTAAACACCAAGCTGTGCTCTGATGCCAAAGCTATGAGTGATATCCTTTAGCAAGGTTTACCCTTTGGACGCTTTTGGAAGAACTCCACTAGTAAAGTGGATAGGCTGATCTTTTCAGCATAACACCAGGTGTTATCACCTTACTGGTCCCCGTCTCCTCATGCTCACTGAAAATTTTCAGTGGGGCTTGGCAAGGTGCTTTTAGACATGATGAGTTCCTTTTAAATTTTGTTTCTATGCATGGTTTGCATGAGCCAATAAAGCTTTGTTCAAACGGTGTCGCCTTTTAATGCCTAGACAATCAGTTTTCATATCAAAAGCAGATTCCTGTTTGTCATCTTTGATTAAAGAATGTTGCTTGCTACCCAATTTTCCTAACTCCATATCTGCCCTTCATTGCTTTGGGATCAGCTGAAAGCAGTGTATAGTACAAACATTGTATTTGTGGCTTTGTACTCACCTCAGATGACTGGTTGCACTGCTACTGTGTGTGAGAAGGATTATCAGACAGCTTGCTGCAAGGACAGCTTCACTCACTTCTGTTCTAGACAGTGTCGTTCAGTTGGCTGGGATCTGTTTCTTCCTCAGATGCCTTGAGTACAGACAGAGCTGTCCAGTATAGCAGAGGCAGCATGACAGACAAACAAGGAAATATTCAGTGAACTTTAAAGGTGATGAAAAGCAAAGTGATTCTAGATAAGCTCTGGAACATACTGCCATGAGATAATAACAGGGCCACACGCTGGTTGGGATTAAAGAGTATGTAGATACGTTGATAATGGGAATATCTGTTCTCATATTACCCAGTTTTTTCTTTTTTAAGGGATGTTAATCCTAATGCTTTAAAGGCATATGGTGAATGTCGAGGATACAGTTATTTAAGGACTGCTTTACTGGTGTATAATGGTATGCTATGCAGTCAATGGCTTCCTGGTGTGAATATAGCTGCTACAACAAAGCTGTGCTTTGACTCACACAGTTAAAGCATCCTCTGAAAACTTAGGAAGCTGTGGATCTTCCCAAGTATATTGTCTACACTGAGTGAGACTGGGATTATTCTTACACTGCCTTATCACATTGATAACACCCTTTAGGATGGCCCCTTCCTCACCTCCCCAGCCTTGTCCAAGACCTATTGTTTACTTGGGCTTTCTGGAGACAGAAGTGCATGTCTCATCCAGTGTGCCTGGTTTTCAGAGTTAGTGCTGAGATGGTAGTGTAGCTGGCAAGATGTTGAGATAAGGAAGGCTGTAGGTGTGAGGCAGCACTTGTGTGTCTGAACTGTCAAGATGTCAAGCTTCTTCATAAAAGCACCAAGCGTCATCTTTTCCACTTGCCCTCGTTAAAAGCAAGTGCACTGTCATCATTGCTCCCTCACAAAAACCTGGAGGGAAGCATGACTGCAGGGTAATAACTCTGCAGGCCACTGATCTGGGGACCAGCCCTGAAGTGCAAAGTGTGATATAGGCACCTCTTGTACCAGAGGGGAGCTGTGATAGCATGAAAGATGCTATGGTCACTGGTAGTGAGAGGATAAATCATGACGCATTGGACTGAACACAACACTGGCTTTGAAAAGACTTTCTAGGTCTTTTTTTAAGACCCTGTGATTGCAGCTGGCAGCTGTTGTGTTGATTCACTTGAGCTTAGCTAGCAGAGGAAACAGATTCTGCTACCTTAAATATAATCTGTTGCCTTTCTTAACACTGAATGAGCAAAGCCATCATGGCATGCAAGGGTGAAGTATATGGCTAATTTCAGTGTGCTGCAATTGAAGAGGAAACTGAAGGAGTATCAGTGTGGTGGGGCTGCGTGCTGTGAAAAGTGTTTTGATCCGAATTGAAACACTTCCTTTGGACAGGTATGATCTGCATCCTTCCAAACTGGATCAGAAATGTCAGAATACAGCTTTCTGTTGAATCAAAGGGAATTGCATCTATATTCTGACCCACAACAATCACCCTTGAGCTTTTCTAGCTCCTCTCTCACTACAGAACAATCCCATTTTTTTTTAGCTTCCACTACCTGTCCCCATCTCCCTGCACCCAAGTTTATTTAGCAAATGTTGGCCCAAACTTTTGCAGCAAGGGTAAATGGACCTTAGGGTCAGTCTGAGAGATAGAGAGCTGCTGCTTTTCACTGCTTCTGTTGAGTCTGTATCCAACTGTAGGGGAGCTGAAAAGATAGGATGTATAGGATAGGATTAGCCCCTGCAAGGATAGCAGGGTTTATATATTTAAAAAAAAATCACACAGAACAAAAATGTGCAACCTTAGGAAGAACTAGGTAAAACTTTATCCCTCTCAGGTTTCCTCCCTTTGAAGACCTTGTGTTTTGTACTCTCAGACATTACCATGTGAATCAATGATTAAAAAAAGCCCCAAACCCGACATCTTGATAAGAATCCAACTGCAGCTTTAGCAGTCTATCCTATAAGGTAACCAGAGCAAGTTCCTTTCACTCCAGCCATTGTTGGCAACACAGATTATGTTTTTCAAAGACTGTCTGTCTCATTAAAACACAAGGTCCATATCTTGGCTGAACATTAACGTTACCTGATAGGCCCTATGTCCAGCTCCACCTTGCCCTTCCTGGTAAATTAGGCTTTATAGGAGAGCCACAACACGAGCAGAGGGAATAAAGAGCCATTGTGTTCCTTCTGGGTCCATCCCCTAAAGTCGATCAGGCATAGGGATTGATTACCAGGCAGGTAAAGACCTGATAACCCACCAAATCTGTACGAAGACCCTTTTCTGAGGACTTTGTCCTCTGATTTGCATTTCAGGCCTTTGTCTCAATTTAGAACGATTTTATCTGTCTTCCACTATACTGCAACTGAAGGAACTTTGCATGAGAAGAGGCAATGGGGAGAGCATAAGCTTGAAGGCCACTCTTCTAAGTGCTATTTAAACAGAAATGAAGGCCATGACCAGTTATTTCATGTGCAGCAATGGTCAGTTCAACTTTGCTTCACAAGTACAAGGACTTAGCATTCACTTACCATCCATCAAATGTATTTGCAACTACATAACAGTGCAAACCAGTTATTAAGGTTGCAAACCAAAGAATTGAAGAAAGTGTCCTTCTCTGCTTTAATCCAGCTCATTCGTGCATATGCCTAATCATAGAATTTCTCCTGCCATTTTTCTCTCATAAGAATGAGGATACATGAAAAAGTCTTAGCCCAAACAATTCTGTGTGACAAAGTTAGGAGCAATTAAACTTTTGTCTTCATCAATTCTAACAACCTGTTCATTCTCATCATAATTGCAGAGCCTCATGGTAGCTATTATGTATGGAACTCCCACGTGTAACTCCTCAGTTTCTTTTGTTCGGGATAGCAGAACACTTGAAGAAATTTTGCAGTGAAAGGGGGGTGTCTAAAAAATTCTGTTTTATCTTGAAAATGCTGCTTTAAGAAATGCTGGTTCTTTCATAGAAGCCCTGGCAAATAGTGATGAAATTCATTTTGTGCCTCTTTTCTCTGTGCCCTGCTGATGCATGTTGACTTCTAGAGATGGGTATGGTTTGTACAAAAGGCTGTGAAAGCGGAACTGCCCTCCATGCTGTTTGTTTCTGTGTCTGCAGAAGGACCATCTCCAAAATACTTGAAACTCCAAGGCACCTTCTCCTGTCTCCTCTATGTAGGAAGTGACCCAACAGGCCCAAAAGCTCTTGTTGCTGGAACTGTGAGGAGACCTGAAGCTATTCTTGCCTTAAATCCAGCAATTATAAACAAGCCAGTTAGCCAAAGCACAAGAGATGGTGTAACTGGGAGTATGCCTTCCCTTAGGGTTCCCATCAGAAAGGCTGTTTCCCTGACACCCAGCCCTGGGTAATAGCCTGCTCTTTTGTGAGCCATTCCTACGGGAGATCTGAGAAATTTTGAAGCTGTCAGGCTGTAATACCCTGAGTTTAGCTTTTCGAGAAAGCACACTGTTTTCCAGAGAGCAAAGCCACATTGCTGGTTTAAAGCTGCTACATTTCACCAAAAAAATGCTGATCATTTCACCAAAAGAATGCTGATTATTTCACAGTCATGCGAGCGCCTGACCGGTAAAACGTGTGGGTAGTCTGTCGGGTTTTTTTTGTTGTTTTTTTGTTTTTACTGGTTTTTTTCACTGATTTGTCCTCTTAATACAATGCCTGAAGATCTTTTGAAGGGGCCAGAAAAATCTGCTGACGGCTCACGCAGCTGATTTGACCCAGAGCGCCTGCTTGGCTGAGCAGAAAGATGACACTGCAGCAAAAATGTTACTTTAAGGGAAAAGAAAACAACATGCAGTGCTCCTGCCATTGTTCATGGCCTCTGTTCTGGTGCCAAGCTCTCTGTTCTTAGGAAAACACAGAGGTACCAGGTTTTAACCTTTTGCCTGCTTCCCGCAGGTGTTATCTTTTGCTCTCAATAGGCAGGATGACGTCCACAAACTGAATTCAACCCTTCAGCAGTCTCACTGGCTATTAAATGAAAACTTTTGGTGGCGTTTGTAGTGAAGACCTTAGTAAGATTTTCAGCAGAAAGACTGATTTCCTCCTTTCAGCGTAACATTGGGTGAAGCCACTGGTGCACTGCAAAATAAAGGAAGTAGTTCAGCCTTGGGATATTCAGCTTATGTTGAGTAAATGCTATGTAGCAGGTACATTGCTTTGCTTTTGTGATTTAATTACATTTTATCGACAGAGGAGTAAAAAAGAAATCTGAAATGGCTTTGGTGAGGCTCCTGTTTAAATACTTATTGTTTTGAGTGAAAATGGTTTGTGGAAGGAGAGCAAAGTGCTCTGACTTCAAAGCCTGTCATTGTAAGAAATCTGATGGTGAGTGGTCACGCATACCTGAACGTCACTCCTACTGCAGCAAAGCCAAAAGTGCTGGCAGGCAGCCTAATCATGTTCCATTAAAGTCAGGCTGAGGGATCCTCAGCTGGTGTAAAAATCACAACAGTTGTGTTTAAGTTGGAGATTATTTTTAAGTTGTTGACATTAAAATTAAAGATACTGAGAAGCTGGAGTGTGTCTAGAGAAAGACAATGAAACTGGTAAAGGATCAAGAGCACCAGACCTGTGAGGAGCGGCTGAGGGAACTGGGGATCTTAAAGGTCTTTTCCAACCTAAATCATTACAGAATCACAGAATAGTCATGGTTGGAAACAACCTCCTAGATCACTGAGCCCAACCATCCCCACACCAACAAAAAACCTAAATACCTGGGAGACTGAAAAACACCCCCTTCATGCCTGCCACTCTAGTCTGTACACGAAGTACCGTGTCTACACACTTCTTAAATACCTCCATTACAATGACTCAACCACCACCATCCTATGATTCCATGACTGCACTGGTGGCTAGATTGGGTGGGCACCTTACATGGGGATCACTTCTTGAAACCTTTTGATCCCATTACTTGTTTAAATCTTACTAGAACCTAAGAAAATGTGGTACTAGTACAAGCCAGACTTACAGTATTTTTTACTTTTGGCTGCCTTTCCATATTCTTGCACTTAACAGGACACTGATAATTGCCCAGATGAACTGTTTCTGCCCCTCATGTCTGCTATGAGACATTAAAATGCTCATTTAGCCCTGTTTTGATGCTGTGCTGTATGTGCCACAGTCCTGTAGCTCAGATGGGTGCCATCCTGTACTGGGAACCATCCTGGTTCCCAAAGCTCAGCAATATCTCCCTGTAATATCTGAGTGGTCCTGGTGTTCAACTTGAAATATACAGGCCACAGACTATTTTTCTTCTTGGTAGACAGATATTCAGGTGAGGTAACAGGGGTGCACCATCCTACTCTGTAGATCGGGTAGCTGCATCATGCAAGGATGATGCATTTTGCAAGGGTAATACAGCCGTGTTGACCAGTGAGTGCCTCTAAGTATTTAGAGGGTGCCTGGAAGGTAGAGAGATTATCTCAGAATCACCTCAAGCTAATCCTGCTCAAGAAAACCAGTTTTACTTAGCCTCTAATCTGCCTGTTGATACAGGGTAGATTTGGTATGGCTTGTTTTGGAAGAAAAGATAAGTAAGTTGTCAGGCAAACCAGCAGTTCAAGCCTGGATATTGCCTCTTTGGGTATGAAAAACTGGAAGATGTTTAATATTTCTTGACCACTAGCCATTTTTAGTGTTTGTGAATATGTGTATTTAGAAGTGATAAGTGATTAAAATCCACTGCCACAAGTTTTGCGTAGTGTCCCTGTCAGCAAGGGAACTGTGTATTATTCTGCACTGGTCATGCTTTAGGAGAAGCTTGAAACAATTTAAACTTTTCTTCTTAGCCTTTGCTTCAAGCACGGTATCAGCAAAAATGTTAGATGTGATGTGCACGCATTTGGGAAGATGCCACAGGAGGAGGCTGCGATTACAGCTGTGCAAAGTGTGGCAGATCTATCTTCCATTGCTTTCTTGAGATTACAAAAAAATGCTGTTTTGCACTGGAAAATAAACCCCAAATATTTCACTTCCCCCCCTTCCCCAAGATGGAACGTCAAAAAAATGCTCCTTTTGGCCTGCAAATCTTGAGCATTTCCACTCCTTGTGGCCACTGTGCAAGTTTCCTGAAACATGCAGTTTCTTGTTGCTGCTTCTTCAGCAGCAACTATATGTGGCCATCCTAGCAGTAGGAGACTCTTCAGTGACCTCCATGCAACATTGCCTTGATCCTACTGAGCTCTGCTCTGATGGCAGTGATGCCTTCTTGGGTGGGTTATGGCCCAGTTTTTGTTAGGATTCTCTTTGTGGATAAACCCATTAACTGTCGCTTAACCCCCCGCCCCAATCTGCAAATCATGCTTTAAGTAAACATCAAGCTATTTCCCCCCCCTGCTAAAATAATCTTCTAGGCATGCTGGCTGGCTCAGTCAGGGTTGCTGTTTGTGTCGTTGCTGAGTTTGTTGTCAGGTCATGCTAACCTGACCATAGATGTATATTTTAGTTGGAAGAAACATAGAGCTACTCCTTCAACTAGGTTTTGTGGCTGAGTTACTATTGCTTAGCTACACTAGCACTCTAAATGAGCATCTGTGACTTTTTAAAGTGACCTGATGCCTGGGGAAACAGTTTAATGAAACATGGGCTCTCAGAAAAGTCTGAACCAGTCTGTTGGGAATGGGGAATGGAAAAGGAGAACAGGGAAAGCAGCATTAAGTTACACTGTCATAGGTCTTTCTGATAATGTTGAGACCTAGGGCCTTTCTGATGCTTTCCCATAGTGAAAATCTAATCACTTGTTTTATAAAAGGAAAAAATAAAAGAACCCTACTGCCATCTCCACTATACAGGTGGGGAAGTGAGGCAGAGAAGGATGAAAAGACTGGCTTATTCATCCCACCAGGAAAACAACACCACCCAGGTCAGCCAAGCCCCAGTCTTTACTCTTCAGTCCTTAGGCCATGGCTTTCTGGCTGCCCTGCACCTGTGTAAATAGGGGGGGCAGGTGTAGAACCTTGGTGTATTGAGATGCTGTGGTGGCTGGCTGCAGGGAAGGCAGCTATGCTGAGACGGCATTGGAGGGGGGTTGAGCAATGTAAGCATATCCTTCCTTCACTCTGCTGCCGGTCCCAGACAGTATGGCTTGTGTCCTGCCACAGGAGAAGGCACTGCTCTGGCAGTGTGAAAGCATGTAGTCAGCATGAGAGATTTCATGCTCTGTCTCTTGAAACCCAATATGAAGCAGTTGCCTTCTCTCCATCCCACAGGCTCATTACACAGCTCTGTGTGTGGCCTCTCCCCATAATTAACCTGAGGGGGTTACTTTCCTTTTCTAATTTGTAGGAAGTGGCGCATGACATCTGTTGCAGCCCTGAGGCTCCTTCCTGCAAACCTTTAGCTATTTTCCATTGAAAGAAAAGGCAACACAAAGAGGTGAAACAATTAACTGACTTGGGTCCTGGCATGACATATAGCATCTTCCAATTGCTCAATAAAATCCTACTGAGATGAGGGTGAATATAGCTTTTTAAAAAGGAACCATGGACTTAAATTTCATGACTAAACATTGTCTTTTCTCTTCTTGTTAACACTTCAAGGAAGGATACCCAAACAACAAAAAATAACCAACCTAGGAAGAGTTTGAAGGTATTTTGCTCTATATCCTGTTTGTTTCATGGTACAAAGTTACAGTAGCCCTTTTTCTTTGTTACTCATATCATCTGCAGATTTGCAATTACCCCTTGTATCTTATCTAAACTGCGCCTTGGCACTGCAGGCTGCTCCCCTATGAAAAAGACTGTAGTGTTTGATACTGAAACTTCAGTCTTTTGAAAGCAAGAAACATTTCTTAGATGTGAAAGGCCAAAGGAATCCTTTGAGTTCTTTTATCATAAACAGACTTTGGAGTTTGTCCGTTGTATTTTGGAGTTGGGTAGTGTTTTGGCAAGGTAAAAAAACAAAAAAAGTGACAGAAAGCTACACCAGCTTGTTCTGTGGATGGGAAGCTGGTTCTCACCAGAAGCAGTTGTGCCGTAATCTCATCCAACTTCTTGTATATCATTCTTCACATGTCCCGTGGTATTTCCTGCATTGTTTCTGTTGGGCACAGGACTTAAGTTGTGTATAGAAGAAAAAACCTTTTAGAAAGCTTGTGATACCTTACCAGCGGTTGTGTATGTGTGTAGTGCAGTAACAGCAACTGAGTGGAAAAGTCTTTGAAGTTCCTGGCTGTCTGAGGGAGCAAAAGTCCTTTCGTCATTCAGCACTAGTAGTGCTTGCCAGGCTATCCAGCACTACCGAAAATCCCCTTCCTTTTTCCTGATTGTGAACACAGTGAAAATTACTGATAATCAAACTGCCATTTGGCTCTTGCTCTGTACAAATAGGTTGCTCTGCACAACCAGGTTACCTGGTTTATCTTACTCAGATTCATACCTGTATAAGGGCTTTTTAGGTTTGTGATTATTGATGAGGCCTTATGAGAAAAGAATCCCTTCCCTTCAATGACTGAAGGCTATCAAGTGAGGGCTTGCAGATGACTAATGCCTGAAATGTTGAGTTTTGTGGAGCACTGCATGTCAGCTTGGGCAAACTGTGGTACTTTCTCCAGAGCAGTTTCATGTTCTAGTACAGGGACCATGCAGAGCAAAATGTCGCTTCTCCTGCAACATATGAAGCCTAAACCCATGTTGTTTCATGACATTTTGCTGAATTGTGTGAACAACCTGGGACATCGGGGTGTCCTCTTGCAAATAGATCTGTGCCCTCACCATGCTCCCTGTGCATTATGGGAAGAGCAGCACAATCATATGTGGCCCTGGGCTCCCCGTCATTAAGAACTGCTGCTGCACTTAGGGCAGAATATATAGTAGGGAAGAAGCATTTATCCATGCAACATTTTACGGTTACAAGTGCCCCCTTAGTTTTAATATTATATATTTGAGAGGTCTACCTGGCAAACAGCTGTACAAAGGAGAAGCTTATTTGACAGAAAAGAGATGTTTCTGTTAATACATAAGAAGGTATATGTGAATTGTATGTGGTGGGTTACAGCAGGCCCAGGCTGCGTGGTCGCAGAGCTGAGGGCTCAGTTCAAAAAGGAGAGAGAGGCGTTGTGGTCCTGAGGTTTGACAACATGTGTAAGGGTGTGGTTAAGGGCTGATGGGTATGAGGTTGCTGGGGTGACTCTTCTGGAGAATAATACTAATGCACGCATCACATGGATCCACATGGGTCTAGAGGGTCAGGGGACAGTACAAAGTATATTTGATATTGTCTGTGAGTGACCCATGACATTTTAGTTATTGAAGCCCTGAACTACCTATACAGCCATTCATGCTGTGTCAGTGGTAGTTGGTCTCTTGTTAGAGGAGCTGTAGTTGGGGGCCTGCCTAGGAATTGCTGAGAAATATTCATCAGGCTTCCCCTACTCTTCTTACATTCATTTGGTGTACAAAATGCTGCTTCTGCGGCTTGCCCTTGCAGACTGTTAATTATTGCACTGACATTGCCTGCATCATTCAATCTCAGGTTACTTTATAGGCAATAGAATAATCTCATGATGTTGTGGTGGGACAGGTATTTAGATTAAGACTTACCTTTTAGGGAAGAAATAGCACAAAGAACTTAAAGCTGAAGCCTTCAAACTCAAGTTTAATGATAGATGCTTCAATAAGTTTAAACACTTAAATGTGCTTCCTTGTCCTGATCCATGAAGACTGTTCAGTGCTTGTAATTCTACTAACACCAGTTTAACTGGTGGGCACCCCTGCTATTCACTGGGGACTATCCCCTCCACAGAAGAGCAAGAGACTCAAAATGTTTACAGAAAACCTCTGATTTCATCCTAGTCAAGTTCTGCAGCCCACAAGAAGGATGTAATATTGTCCTTTCCAGAACCATGACTCAGTGTCCAACTTTCAAAAAGATATAGTAAGGTACTTTAAAATTCCCATTGGGCACGTGCTACTTGTTTTCTGGCTGAGGGTCCAAATTCTCAAGCTTTCCACAAGTTTGTCACCACAACAGCTAAAACATTATTTAAGGCTCATCCTTTTGTGTATCTCATGGCTCCAGAAGCTGGAACTTCATAAAAATGTTATGAAATCCTTGACTCAGAATGAAAAGAGTGTAGCTGGCATCTCGGAGAGTTTTACGTGAGCCCTAACATGTACAACCCTGGTTCTGCTCAGGGAAAATAATGGGCTGCCAGTGGCACCTTCTTGTTCAGTTGAATTTTCTCATGAATTTTGTAAAGTTAGCACAGCTGAGGGAGGTGAGGTCACTCCTCACTCGCCTTTTGCCTGACCAACAATAAAAGCATGTAAGCATTAATTGCAGATTTTTCTTTAATTGGGTGAGATGGGATGTTTTGGAGACAACCAGCTGTTACTGTCCTCCCCAGAGAAGCTTTAGACTGACATAACCCAGCAGCAGAGAAAGTGGATAGACATGGGAGGGAGGTGGTAAGGGAGAGCAGGCGTCAGGTCTCATGCCTTCTGAAACCAAATTGCAAGCCTGTCGCTATCAAGACTTGAAGCACATGGCTCAGGAGGCAGTTGACACAGGTTAAGGACTCAAAGAGCAGCAGAAGTACTGTGGCAGTGCTCATCATGGCAGGGATGCTGCAGGAATATCACAGTGGGAGCTGCTTTTTTTGTACCAGTGTCAAGGCTCACTGGTGGTAGTGAATGGACCTCTATTGTCTTGAAATCAAAACATGGCTGTGCAATCACCGCAGAGGTTGGCCCTGGCTAAGCCCTTGGTGGTTGGTAATGAAATTCAGGAAATTCCAGGCACAAGTGCTTCTTCATGTCCTTCTGCTTTTATCTGAGCAACCAAAGTAATTAATGCAGAGGAATGGAAGATCTTGAAGGCCATTTCAGATAGCTCACTGTGTAGGGCAGCCTCTCAGATACTTGGAGAGAGTAGGTCACTGTACAAGCATTTCACTTCCCCTGGCAGGGAGCAGAGAGATAGGGGCATACCACAGGGAAGGGGTGTCATTACTGATGTGTTTGTCCATCACTGTGTGCAAGTGAGATGATAAGGTGCATCTGGCATGAGGTCTCAGTGCAGTTCTTCCCTGCTTGCTGGCACAGTTGAACTAGTGTGCTACCCTGTGTTATGGCTCATTGGCTGTGTGCGTGAAAGAATTCACTTCATCTTTCATTGACGTTGCTGTGTGGGAGAAGACACAACCCTTGCTTTTTGAAGTCTGATGCGCATGAAATCTTATGTATTCTGCATATAAGGATTTCAGCCAGTCGCTGTGCCAACACACAGCTGCAGAAACACCATGGGATAACATAACAGCCATGAACTGCTGTGAGACGTGCCAGTGTAGGATGCTCCTATGTCATCATTTGGTGTAGCTGGGAATTTTTGGAGGTAGCATACCTGGGGTGCAGGATACTAGTTCATCACATCTGAAATGCTGAGGAGAGAATTGATTTTGGTAATCCAGCAGGTTCATTTAAAAAAAACCAACACACTGCTACTATCATCTGCTTCGCAACTGTGCCTGGGGGACTTTATCTTGGATCAGGACAGGCTAATTGTTGTACAAAGACAGAATGGTAGGAATAAAACAGTCTCTCACCCAGGAAGGTCATGATTCCAGTTTGCTGTCTTTAAATGAAGAGCAACATTTTCTGATTTGGAATAGTTTGGGTTTGGTGGTGGTTTTTTTTTTTTCTTACTAAAAAGCTTGAGAGGACTGAAAACAAATAGTAACTGCCAGCATTGAAATGAAACACTCCCAAACTGCTGATATAACGTTTGACCAGACAGGAAAATGTACTTTGGGTAATGTTTTGAGAAATGCTGATGCTCTTATTATTTGTTTCCCCTTCTCTGGAATAGAATTTTCCTTTTGTAATGTCAGAAGAATCTCTCAGGGACTGGAAAATCATTTCCCTCTCATTCTCCTCATGGCTGCTGCAGTTAGACCATTGTTAAGAGGGGGGTGCCAGGGTGTGGGTTTTTTTTAACCTCAATCTAAGCAGAGTTAGATGATCCAATACTAAAAACAGCTGAGTCCAGTCTTGCATTACAGCACTGCTGTTGCTGCTACTGGCTGAACAGCTTTTTTTGTTTTGTTTTGTTTTGTTTTTTTGTGAATTATGGGGCCTGTTTTTGCACCACAGACAAGGCCATAATTATTCTCTGAGTGTGGGGTGGGTGATGTCATGCTGTTGCAGAAAGTAGGCTCTGCATGTGGCAAAATAGCCATGTATTTCAAGATACAGGGAAAGCACCCTGGTGGCTGTGCAGGAGCATCAGACAGTTAACTAATAAAATGCTGTCCTAATTATACTTTCATGAAATATGGGGTAATATGTGCACATGCCTTTTTCATATGTGGGCTTCTGATGTGTAGAGCTGGGTAGGATGTGTGCGCACACATGTATGTGTGCTTGTATGTTCTGTTTACACATGAGTATACATATGTGCAGAGAAACCAATGGTATGCTGCTGTGTTTTGCAAAGAACATTTTATTTAAAGAATAGTTTTGAAGTAATTATTAGTATTTCCAGCAGTATTTGCTGCCTGATTTTAACATACCCTTTCTACCTTGCCTCCCATTCCCATCAACAGTCACCAGTTTTTATCACAGCAGGGGCAGCTTGCTGAGCATTTCTACTGTTGGAGACCTTTGGTGGAGGGTCTTAGCTGCAGCACTCTGGCAGGACTGGCAGCAGTGGTTCTGTTGCTGTATGAGTGTATCAGCAAAGGTCTGTATCTCTATTGGGTGTATTGGCTCCAGCAACCGTCAGAGCACAGTGGATCATCCTAATGAAAAGGGGAAGGTGGACAAGAGAAGTTACTCTCTGCTAAGCTTGTTTATTTACCTTGGTCACTGTCCAGAGGTCTGCCAAGGTGCACACTTTGCTTACTGATCTGTGCAGAAGCTCTTACCACTACTCTTCTGTGGACATCTGTCCCACTGTTCAGTTAAGGCTTGCAGATGCATGGTTTTCTACACGATGTATAGTCCTATGCTGCAGTTTGAAGACTGGAATTGAAAATGTTCACCATGTCCACGATTTTGAAGCTGGGTGTGTTTCTAACATCCCAAACTTGCAGGATGACACAGGCTTACTCACTATGAACAGCATGTTCACACAGGAACAGAGGAATGGAGTCACTTCTTGATGAAATACTGAGTCCTGTGGCTTATGGGAGCTGCTTTGCCTTAAGGTTGCTGCACAGTTTCTTCCAGCTCAGCATGTCACCCGTTAGTCCAATCTGGTTCTTGCTCTGAAGTGGTAAAAATAGAGGTTTTCTTGTTCCAAAACAGCAGCTGAGCTGGTGGCCTCAGTTCAATAAACCTCCCAAACAGCCTCTCTAGACCTGGCATAACAGACACCCTCTTTCCTTACCCCTTTAGCTGTGATACATCTCGCAGCCTTCCCCTGCACTACTGCAAGGACCTGGAGCTCTGCTGTCCTGCATGGCAGGAGACCCTGGGCCAGACAGGGCTGACTTCTGTATCCTCCTCTACTGTCATATGTCAGGACAGATTCCTTGTCACGGCAGACAAATGCTCACTCTCACTGCACTTTCTTCCATGCTGCTAGCAGTAGTAGTTCTGTGAGTTTTGAAACCCCCATAAAATACATAAGAAAAGGCTTAGCTCTGGACTCTTTGTAGAGCCACAGGCAGTTTACTCCTTTACACAGCACACAACTTCTTCCTTCCTCTTTGCTCATCTCTTTAAACTATTTTCCTTTTTCTCTTTCCCATTCTCTTTCACTCCAGGGGAAAAATAGTGCCTTAACTGGAGACTGTAGAGCCAGAGAGTCAGCCCGTTTCTCCTGCTGGTACATGATTATCTGCCTGAGGGATTTCATTTAAATCACAGAAGATTAGGTGTGTGAACAACTGCTCCACAGCAACTAGTGAAAGAAAAGTTCATAGTCCAGGACCGGTCTATGAAAAGCAGCTTCACATTATTTTGAAAGTCACTCCAATGAAATCCCTTCCACTTGCATAATTATTTCTTCTCCTGGGACATCTTTCTGCAAAAGCTGTCCTCTTTCTTTAGGTGGTTACATATTGAGAATGTGATATCCTGCCAGAAAAGCCTTGATTGCTCTACTTCAGGCTGAATTAACTGAAAAAAGAAAAGAAGCTTTATAATATTGGTGCTTTCTGCTAATTGTTCTGCAGAGAGGCTTTGCTAGCTTTGGTCTTTGTGCCAGGTAAAAAAATCTCACTGTGCAGTTGTATTTCATTAACACTTCTTTACTGGGGGTTGTTTCCAGTAAGAATGTCATGGCTGTTTGTCTTCATCATGCCAGGACACGTAAATGTGACGCTTTAGGAGAGGGTTTAATGGTGAACTTGTCAGTGTTTGGTTTACGGATGGGCTGAATGAGCTTAAAAGTTTTTTTCAACCTAAAGGATTCTGTGATTCTTCCCAGATGTGCCTTGTGAATCAGAAGAAGGACCACTAACATTTGTAGAGGGAAGCAGGTGTAAATCTTGCAAGGGAAAACAGAGTTAAACTTGGCAATTTGCATCCTTCAGACTTATGGATGTGGCTACTTAAACATATCCACAGGCTGATGTCTTCATGCTGGGGTAGTCCCAGTCCTTGCTGTAACCCCTAGATTTGCAGCAACATTTGGTGTATCTTCAGACGTGTCCCCAACTTCTTAAAATGATGGATTCTTCATTTCATGATCTGCAATGCTGTTACTCCACAAAACCCCACAAACCAGCCATTTGCTTTTCCCTCTTCCACAAACTCTCACTGGAAATATTTTGGCCACTTATGGCCATGAGATCTGAAAACCCCAAAGCTTTCTGGGTTCCTCATGCATGGCCAGGCTTTCACAGGAGGGAGCATGTGCTGTAGATGGGGAACAAAACCTGGGTATTGCAGTTGAGTACTGGGGGTCAAAACTGAATTCCTATTGCTGCTGCCACAGGTTTGCAGGGCAGCCTTGGGCAAATTGCATTGTCTCCATATGTTACATTTGCAATGCAGCTCATGTGAAATAGGGCAGAGATGCCAGCAGGGATCCTGGCAGTAGTTGATGTGATCCCCTGTGTGGGGTGGGCCAAATATTTTCTTTTATGTGAAATGGGGAAAACTACCAGTCAAAGCATTTTGAAGCCTTTAATTCGTAATGTTTTCCATTTCATCCTTATGGTGAGGCAACTCAGCAGTATTGAAAGGAATAGTGAAGAAGTGCATCTTCTAGAGAACTTACCCAAATGAAATGGGTAGAATGACTCTGTTCATCTTCACACGGGTGTATCACTTTCTGCTCTAAATTCTGGTTTTGGATAGCTTAATCCAGCAATTTTTATTGGTTTGCCTTAGCTTTTATAGTTAAAGAACTGGAGTGCTATACCTTCTCTGTGCTGGATGTGCTCCAGTCTAAGCAGTCTCCATTCTTCTTGCCTGAATTCCCTTCTGTAGTTTCAGCTGAATGCTAAATTCTGTCCTATTCTTCTGTTTAAGTGTCATGTGCTGTTCCTTGGGTCTGTAGGGTATCTCAGGTTTTCCTCCCTGGAAGTTGCAGTGTCTTGGTAGTGTGTGAAGCAGGGTCTGCATAATCCTTTGGGATCTTTCAGGATAAAAAGTTACTCCAGAAATACTTTATAATTTTCATTGTCAGTCTGGATTCAGGAGTGAAATGATCCCACTTAGTTAAAGCAGGATGAAGTGTCTATTTTCATATTTGTTTAATTGAACCACTCAGCATGTCCGATAGTAATGGCTTTATTTGAAGCATGTGGTTCTTATGAGCTGTTAAGATACCAATAGCATTTGGATTAGTCTTTCTGCCAAGAAAGCCAGGTCAATTCTTCAGGAAAATAAAAAAAACTAAGGCAAACTTTATTTTAACAGTGTCTTGAGTTTCACTTCAGGTTCCATAAATATTTGTCAGTGTTCCTTTTGTAAGACCCAGGCGAGCCCTTGGCAAGACATGAGGTCTATCTCCAGAACACAGAACATAAATAAATTCCCTGAACCATGCTGGAGAACTGGAGGTAACTTTAGCTCCTGCAAGAGACTTGAAGCCAAGCAGAGGGTTGATCATGATTCTTAAATTACCATTTGTATAGAGAAAAGGAATGGGGAGAAAAAAAAAGACATGAAAATATAAACATGAGTAGAAGTATCTGGGAGCCCACATCGTCCTGTGCAGAAAGGTGGAGGTCATTTACCAGGGCAGTGACAGAAATGTGACTTCTGCTTGTATTCCAGTTGCTGGAATACAATATTAGCAATATTTCCTCATGCCCTAGAGGATGAGGGAGGAAAATTTGACATTCTTGATGAGGCCTGGTAATGCCATCTGCTTCAGAGGATGAGGCCAAAAAAGTACAGTTGGAGCCATCCTATGTGCCCCCTTCCCCCAATTTCCTCTGAATACCTTTGATACTCCTGAGAACTTGGTTTACTTCTGTGGTTTCCAGAGCTATATCGAAGGAAAAAAAAAAGTAGTCCATGATGATTTCAAACACTTGCCTTTAGTTAAGCACTTAACCAGAGGTTTAGGGTGCAGGGCTTTTGATTTAAGAGCAAGCCCTGTTCAGTGCTGATGAAGGGGGAAATAGCTGAAATTTTATCCTATCCCTGACCACAGATTGAGATTACCAAAGCAGCACAAAAGCAGGGAGTCAGAATGAAGGAGGGGTATTGAAGGAAGCAGGACCTTGGCTTCTAGCAATGTGCTCTGGTTGCTGGATCAGCTCCAATAAAAATTTAAATTCAGACGAGTTGAATGCCTTATTTGTCTGGTTAAAGGGGAGGAAGGTGGGGATGGGTGAAGTTTTTCCTCTACCTCTGGATGTTAAAATAATGGTAGTAGGATGTGAAAAGTACACGTTCCTGAAGCATGTACTATTGTAATACCAGATACTCAGCAACTGGGTCTTTTTCTTTCTTTATGTGCAGAAGCTAAAATCTACAGCACATGGATAAATATGGACATGAGAGGGGTTTGCTGGATGAGAACTACTTTGTACTGAGATGAGACTACCTGTTCATAGACTTTTATACAAAATGCTGGACAACTTTGATCTTCCTTTAAATGAATGGAAACTGAGTGCTGCTCACACTTTACAACACCAGACTGTCTCTTTGCATGCACAATTTCCAGCAGCGATCAATGATTTCCTTACCAGTCCTCAGTTTCTGCAAGTACTAAAAGAAAAGTATAAAAGAATCAGTAACCCCGTGTTTTCTGCTCTTAGACAGATGTCTGGGGCACTGTAGTGGTTGATACTCTATAGCTTTCTATTCTTGCCATGCTGTTCCCAGGTATGGTTTTGGAAAGAATGACTGAGGTTTGCTAGCAGTTCCTTAATCTGGCTACTATGGACGTTAAGTTAAAAAAAATCAGGTAACAATCTCCATCTGCAAAACTACTTCTGGTTTTATGACTGAGGTTAATACACAGTGAGCAGTCAGATCATTTTTTATTTAAAACTACCCTCTATGAGACAGGAAGCATCTTTCCAGGAATGCTTGGAAAAGTGTTTTGACTTTTATGTCAGTGAAATAACTGGAGAAAAAATTAAACAACCTTAAAACTAGCAAAGGTTTAGCCAGATAGGACACTTGTTGGACTGAACTGTATAGACTTAAGTGTTGACTCTTCTTTCGAACATGAGCCCAGTTTCTTCTTGGTGTTTGTGTGTGCATCTGTCCATGGCTACAGGGACAATTATCAGACCATAAACAACAGTTGAAATGTGGAGTGGGTTCCTGCTTGGGAGCTGCCACCCTGGGTCACTTCCGGATCATGTAGTGTGTTACCCCTAGTTGCCCTGGTCTGTCCAGAATACTGTTCCTTATGCCTGTCATGGATAGACGTGTGCACAAATAAAGTGACTTCGAGGCATGCAGAGCACTGCAAACTCATACTCTACTTTTGCTCATTCTTTGTTATTCTGAATGGGCTAATTCTTTTTTATCCCAAAGCAATCTTTTAAAAATGATGCAGTTTCATTTATCCTTTGGAGCTTTATAAAACTTGCTAAAACTCCCTTTGCAACCCATTTTTTAGTCCTGTGACATTAGCTAGCTCATGCCAATGGTGTGGTTTGGCAGCTGGCTCTTGACCTTTCCACACCCTGATCAGTACAGCCACCATTAGCATTCTCCGGTAGAGTATGTAGGGGTAGTCTTGGTATGGTTTGGTCAACTGTTAGACGTGATGATCTTGAAGGCCTTCTCTAACCTAAAGATTGTGTGATTTTATTATTCTATGCAGGCATTTCTTTGAGCCAAGCAGTTGCATTAGTGGGGAGACAGTGCAGCATTTACAGGAGCTGCTGCTGTGCAGACTCCCAACTAAAGCAGGAGGAGAGATGCTTACTTGGTTCCTGCACTGAGGGCTATGTTTACACAGCTTCATTGTATTGCACAGGGTTTTCCTGCCCTGCAGCTCGACTTGCTCTGTGACAAATTATTCCTTAATTGCTGGATGGCAGAAGAAAAGCTTTACAGCCTTGAGGTTATTCCTAATAAATCAGGTTACAGAAGCCTTGAAAATTATATTGAGCAAAAAAAGCAGCACTATTAGGGTTCCTTGGGTGCTTGGGCTGTGTTAAGCTTGACTAAGGCAATGTGCTAATGAAGCTTGTTAAAATGCAATTACACATTAATGCTGTGGATGCAGAACTGAGGATAATCAGCAAAGAGGTGCTAGAGAAGCTGTGATTAGGGTGATTTGTGTGTCACTGCTGTGCTCAGGGCCTTCACCCCACTGTGCAAGGTGCTATCTGAACATAAGAAGGCTGTGCCCAAAGAACTGTCTGCAAGTATGAGATGAAGGATGATGACAGGAAGATGGAGCAATGGGTGGAGCAAAGCAGCAGTGAAATCATGGTGACCATGACGACCAGCAGAGGTGTCAGACTTAGCTGCTGACTGGTGGAGGTGGGAACTTTTGGCACCTCAGCACCCAGTGCTGCTGGGGACCTGGTCCTGCATCAGGCAGGCAGTTTGTCAGAAAATGTCTGTGTTTTTCGTTGAAAAATGTAAAAAGAGAGGAGACAGTCTGGGCTTCTGGAACAGTTGAAAGAGGGTAGACCTCTGGTAGGGAAGAGGTGATTTGAACAGTGAGGAGAGAGCAGCAGAAGCCTCGACGAGCAAGGAAAAGTAGCAGCTGTTTGACGTGTCAGGGAAAGAGAGAGCAAGATGCGAAGAGAAGCAGATATGGCTGGAACGGTGTCTAGAAACAAATGAGTAGGAATGAGGCAAGAATGTGCTTCGTCAAGGCTGGAGTAGAGGACTCGTGATGAAATATGACAGCAGCCTGGATGTAGACTGCAAGTGAGTGGATGGACAGCCAAGGCTGGGACTTATCAATGAGCTGCAGAAACACTGTGGCTCTCGATGAGAGCCAAGATGTGGAGAGCTAGAGGGGAAGATGAGTGAAAAACAACGCCTGGGCCATGGGCCTGAGCGACAGGCAGGACAGTAGCAGTGTCTGCAGCAATTAAGGAAGGAGGTGGGAAGAGGGAAGAAGATTAAGAGCTCTGGGCTTGAACTGACAGCTTGACATCCACAAGACATCAGAGAGACAGGCGAGAGTTTTGTTGGGACAGAGAGAGAAGGCCTGGCTGATGGGATCAGACAACTGGGGGGGACTGATTTATGCAAGAAGATTAAAAGAGTTGCTTGTAAATATATATGTAGAGCTTCACTAAGTGACACCTGTGGGGGCAACAACTGTCTACAAGTGTATGAAGGGATTTGATACTGGACTCAGGAGGAGGGGGAGGGAACACTTTAAGAATAAAGATTAACATTTTGACTAGAGGCAGTGGAATAAGGTGGAGCAAAGTGGACTGCACTGCATGAAAAAGGGAAAACATCTCCCTTGCCACACTGGGAACATGCTTCTTTGAGTCTTGAATCCTGCATAGCCATTGAGGTATCCACCCATGTGCACCCTTGCCATCACAGGGTGCCTGGCAATCTACTATTTGTCCTCACAGCACCCCATGAGAGGGAGATGTCCTTGTGTGCAGTTCTGATGCTTCAGTATCATATGTGACCCATGCTACCTGACTTGAATCAAGGACCCAAGAAAGTATCTCAACCATTATATTCTCTTTCCTTTCACTTGTCTCTATCTTAAAGGGTCAGTCCTGTTGCTAGTACAGTGAGATAGCTAGGAAGGAGATCTAATGGGGCTCCTCCAGCCTACATTTTTTGTAGTTTTCTCCCCATGTTCTATGTATCTTTTTACTCTTTCTGAAGTTCCATTCCCCCTTGAAACCAAGGGAAGAAGAAGCAGGTATTACTTTGTTGTTCGTTCCTACATGAGTTCCTCACTTAGATGCAAGAGAGCAAATTTGGGAGTGAACAAATGGAAGTGGCATGTTCAGATAGGGAGATAAGATTGGAGCACTTTTGCTCCAGACATGCCTAGAACTGATCAGTGCCCTGGAGAGCAGTGGGAATAAGGTGTAAGTACAGTTGAACTGTTTTGTTGGGTACTTTCTGGTCACAACTGTTGTCAGGTGTGTGGTTTATTTTCCTAAGGCAAATGGCAGATGGGGCAAATTCAGACCAAATTCCTGCAGGAATGCTGCTCTGGGATATGTTGCCTGAGGATCTCATAGTACACATGCAACACTCTGCAAAAAATGACTCAGTTTCACATATGGTGAAATAGAGGTGATGTGAGGTCAGGAAGAAATCACGTGGGAGGAGAGGAATGGTGTATGTTGTGTGTTTTGAATCCCAGTCCTGTTTTGGGTTCTTTGTGAACTTTCCAGTTCAGAGCTTTGTGTCTGCCCATGGCCTTTTCAGATATTTCAGGAGACACCAAGCATTTTGGAGGACCTGGGGTTTAGTTTATTCTAAGCAAGAGTGATCAGAACATGGGAGGGGTTTTCTACTCATAAATTTTATCAAAAGTGCAAACTAAAAGACATCAGAAAAACATGTAAACTCCCCAACTTTTGTGATAATGATTTTCTGGTGAAGGTTTTGCTGTGGTACCACATGAAGGTTGTATCTTCAGAGAAAACATTCGAAGAGTCCTGTTTCTGAAGCTAAATATGTAACCAGCTACCTTCTCCTGTCCAAGTGCTCTTCTTGTACCATAACAATGTCTGGCTCATTTTTGGTGCCTTAAGATGACATCCACGAGGTAACATATTTTAGGGTGGTTCCATCTCTATCCCTTTTAATAGCTTTTGATCCTATTAGCTGATTTCAGACAAATCTGCTTGAGGAGCGATGTAGCAGATAAGAAGTTCTTACAAAATTTGTGAAAATGGGAAGCCACGTAGTTGGGAGTGATTTTTAGAGCACTGTATTAAAGCATCATCAGAGTCGTATACTATAATAGGCACTGGGAAATCCAGCTGCAGAATCCTTTAGAAACTAAAAGTTGTTCATCAGTCTGCATTTTGGGTAACTGCAAATCCATCTCTGGTTGGGAGTCTCTATTAGAGAGTGTGACAGAGACACAAGGTATGGTGACTAAATGGCTTTCCATTGCAAACATCTACATCCCCAGACTGGGGTCATACACACATCAGTGGGAGACATTAGGACGATGTGAATTGCTGAGGGCTATTGCACCTCTATCTGTGTGTGAGGTGCCCAGGGTGTAATCCCTCACCAGTGCCAAACTCAGTACCCTAGTCTCACTGTGCCTTAGCAGTAAAAACAGATGGCACCCAAATAACACAAAACCAAAGTAACGTTTTGCATCTCTTGCAGACTTTAGCTGTGTTTTAATGGTGTCACACTTCATCAGAAACCACAGGTCTCCTTTTTTCCCCACAAGTTGTTCATGTTTGACCTGGGCAGTCATGGTTAAAAGCAGAACTCCCGGCTCCAACTTTCACTTCTGTTTCAGAAGGTGTGGGACCTTTCTGAATATTTCCCTCCTCACTCAATATTGCTGAAAATTAGCCTGAAGTACTGACAGCAGCACACTCAGTGTGTAGGAATCCAACATAAACAGACTTGCTGGTTGTGTACTTGGACATGTTAAATGAGGTCTCTCCTTTGATCTTCCTTGCACTATTCTAAAGCTCAGCAAGCAAAGGCTAAGTAAACAGACCTTTGATTTCAAGGCTGTTCGGAGCAGAGGTCTTGTAAAACTTTTACCAATGGCAAAGCTGAGCTACTGAAGTCCCCCTTGGACTGTAGGTGCTGCAAGAGTAACAGTGTGGTTTATTTATCCTAATGTCCCTCTTTCTCCTTCCTTCCCATAATGACAAACATCTGGGGATATAAGCCAGCTTTGTCTTGGTTGTAGCATACTATTTTGCTAGAAGAGACACCTGCTTATAATCTCCTCTATGCTTAGTGGAGAATAAGCTATATAAGATCCTACAGCTATTGGATCCCACAGCCATGTAGCTTTTTGTTAATACACGTCATAAAGATGCTTAAATAAATCACAATGAACACAGCCGTGGGAAACACTCGCTATACTAATCCTGCGTGTTCAACACTGCTAGGTCAAACCCCAGAAAACCAGTATTCTGGTTTAAATAGCATGAATGTTACAACTAATTGGATTTTATTTATTTGCTTCCTGTTTTTAGAGCATTTAGTGATTCCCCATGATCACAAAAGGTCACAAATTTCCTTTCATGTTCAAATAAACAGGAGAGTCTCCTCTAGGATTATGCCCTTAGAAAAGAGACCTTAAGAAGCCAGAACCTAATATCATAAGATTTGAAAAATAAAATTGTAAATGCTGGCAAGCTCCCCTCAATGGATGAAACACAGGAGTCAGATTGGCTGCTGCTTTCTTTTAATTCAATATTGCTATCTTCTGGTAGGTTACACAAAGGAGGCTTTGGCTTCCCTTCTGCCCACTGCAGAAAAGTGATATGAGGGTGAGATCCTGCCAAGATATTTTATTTTAATAAGTGTTTTCAATTTTCCCTTCATTTTCAAAACTAAGAACCACTGTGCTTAGCAATGATGAAGCCCAGCATGTTCCTGCTGGGCCAGTGCTGTGGTCCCTAATGATGGGCCTATATCAGCCCAAAATTCAGTTAAACTCAAAAAGCTGGAGCATTTTGCTCAGCCTGAACAGTGACTATTGCTTCTCAACAAGAGAAATGCCAAATGATGAATTCATTCACCAGTTGCTCCATGCCAGCACTGCTCCTGCAGTGGTAAAGCTCCACTGCTCCTTCTCACTGGTAAGGCTGAGATGGTTGGCCAATTCCTGTCTTGTGTTTTGCCATTGCATGGCCTGAAATGATGACCTTTCTTACATTTCTTTAGTCACCTACCGATCCTTTACCATATGTAAAGCAATGCCTTTGTTGTCCTTTCAGCAGTGAATTTTGTCTTTCCTCAGTCAGTGAAACTCGCAATTAGATAAAGTGTTTTTAACCACCTTCATCTGTTGCTAGTTTGTGGCAGTTCTTTGATCCTGGAGGGGGTGTGCAGCACAGTTTGTGACATACAGCAAATTGATTTTACACATTGCCATCTTTTTTCAATGAGTCTTCCAATGCGGATTCACTGTAATCAGATTGGAGATTGCTAAAGCATACCCCTTGGGAAGAGATTGAAATTTACATGCAATAAAGATTAGGGGATTAGCAACTGATTAGGAAAGTGCTGATTTATCCATCCACAGGTACAGCCTGGGGTCTTGAGTGTCTACTGCTTTCTGACCTTGGGCTTTGACCTCTTGACTCCTCACTTAGAAATGCCAGTGTGCAGCATGGAGTGATTTCTGAAGTGGCTTCTCTCAAGAACAAGGTCAAGACATTGTAACAGTAAATACCCTGGTTTCTGTGAATGGAGCAGCTCAGAAACCCACTCTGCTCTGATGTGTATTGCCCAGGGCAGGCTGAACAGCCAGACTGTGGCAGTGATTTAGTCTGCAGTCAGGAATCCTGTGGACAGCTGGTGTGATGTGCATGTGTTGGTACATGCACATGGACAATGGGGATAGAGCAGTGAGATGCTGTTTCCCCATGCCCAGCTTTTCCTAGAGAGCTGGTATGCTCTCCAGGTTTCTCCCCCCACACACACTTGCAGGAGGGTAGCTGGGACTGTACATTACCAGACTGTGAGGTAATAGCAGTGCACATTAATTGCTATTCCAGTGTAGCTCTAGCTACCTGACATTGCATATCAGTGCATAGCCCACGGCTGGAGTGACAGTATTTGAAATGACAGAGCAATTGATGTCAGCATGATTCCTGTATGCACCACGGCTGCTGAAGTTGGAGCATAAAGCAACCGCGCTGACAGTCAAAGGCTGTGCTGATACTGGGGGGTTGGTAGTTTGTATGTGCATCAGGTAGTGACTAACGCTGTCTGTTCAGGCATGCAGATTTATAGAGGTAAATGTCAGGCAGTAGGGAATCTTCAGCAAAGGAGAAGTACTTCCAAATCCTTTGGACAGTTTGGAGAATTTCAGTGGATTTCTGTTTTAAATATTTATTTTTAGAGTTTCAGTTGGGGCAGAACATGCTCACCATTGGGTGCTGTTACGTCAATACCTTTCATCCTGAGACATGCCACACTCGTGTGCAATAGAGCTGTAGGGAGAATACCTTCCTCTGGATGAAATGAAGCAGTTTTTGAGGAGCAAGGGATGCAGCAGAGTTTCAAACATATCCAGTTGAAAGACATTGATTTTATCTGCCCTCAGAAACGTAACAGTTCCATGAGTGCCCAGAGAAGTAGCAGACAATCCTAGGCACAAACCTAGGTGCTGTGGTCAGGCACAGGAAGCCTTACAGAATAAGTATTTAATATCCCCTTCTGGAAAAACTAATACAGGCTACTTTAGAGTGCATTAATCTTGCTGTCATAAGCAGAAGAGGAGGAGCAGAGGAAGTGGATCTGTTTCAGACTGTCATAGTTACAGGCAGGCTGCAGAAATCAGAACCAGCTTCTGTCCAAGGCATCAGCTGAGCCACTCAGACAGTGCCAATGATATAACTTGAGTTTTCATAGCCAGTAGGTCACTTGTGCAGGGACCTGTGCAGGCATGGTTGCATGTTTTAATACTGAGCTGTTCCTCCAAACCACGGTTGATTCACTTGAAGAAAGTGATGCTAATTTCCTTTTGGTATGGCCAGGACCTGAAGCTGTTGCCTATATGAGAATTCTGTGTTCTGCAGGTCTGAAGGGTTAGAATTGGCTCCTGTCAGTACTATTTGGTAACAAGTGCTGTTACAGCAGGTAGTGTGTGCTTCAATGTCTGGGCAGCAGGAACCACACGTGAATGCTATAATTGTTCCGTAATGGTTTCTCTGTTTTCATATGCATGAGGCTTGGGGTCTTGTGAGTTTATATGTAAGTTTTCACTGAATCAGCCCTGTGAGTACTTTCTTTTATAATGCATTGAAGTATTTTCACCTCCTGGAAGAGATGCACAGGTGTTTCTAAGGTAGCTTGTAGAATGGCACAACAGGAGCAAATCTTTAAAGTGAAGTATTTGGTGTTGAAGAGGTGATGTTCACACTATAGGCATTTTGGGAGTTTATTCTGGATTAAGTCCAGTCTGGTCATGTAGACTAAGCACTCGTTAATGGAAATCCAAGAACACAGCTCCTGCTTTTGTTTTACCAGGGACCCAGCTAGCAATTGCTGCTGTGTCTGCAATAGCAGCTGGTGGAGACTGGTAAGATTGGATCTGTAAAGCAAAACATGTGATGCTAAGGACCCAACAACCCTATTTTAGGGAAGTGTTTTGCTTCAGACGAGCCCTAGTCTAGTCCTATGAAATAAATGCCCATCTGAACTGAAGCACCCCATGCAGTTCAATTTCATATAAAATCAGTTCAGTTTATGGGCACCAAAACTGCATCTTGATGTAAACCAAAGTGTAATTGGTGAGGATGAGAAAAAAATCACTTTAAAGCAGATCTTTGCGTCTAGAGAACTAGACAGAGCAATTCCATCACACCTGAACACATACATGAACTGGAGGTTTTGATATATCAATAGTGGATAGTTTCAGACAAAATCTTAAAATGCCGCTGCGTGAGAAGGTGGAAGGTCAGCTCTGCTTTATGTTTTTAATTTGGAGCAAGATACCTTGGTTGTGTTGGTTTTTTTTTTTATTTTTCTTCTGAGGCAAGATAAGTTTTTTAATAAACATATACAAATATATAACATATGTATATATGGGTGGGGGTTTTTTGCTCTTGTGAATTTTTTTTTAATGTATTTTAATTTATTCCTGTCCCAAATCAAAACTGTGTTTTACAGATACACCAACCTATTTACAAAAAATTACCATTTTTTAATCAATATACTTTTCAGGTCCCAACTTTTTGTTTTGCATGTGTTTAGTTTTGATTTGCCAAAATTATGAAACAAACAAAAATAAAAATCAAGCAGAAAAAGGGAATATTAGAAAACTGAGCAGTCTTGTTTCTTGACAAACATGTCATTTTTTATCAGAAAAACTTGAGTGTCCTCTGCTGCTATTCAGCTAGAAACACTTTCTATTCTAGAGAAACCTCCAAAAATATCTTCAGCACTTTAATACTGCAGTGGGGTTTTTTTTCCTGATCACCAGCAGACAGTTGTTACCACGTTTTTGTGGTGACCAAACTTAGAAGATCCCAGTGAAGAGAAAACAGGAAAAAGAGAACTGAGAGCAGCCTTGACACATAGGGCACAGCCACTGGTTTTCCAACTGCAAAAGGCTTGTGGATATTCTGACAGTGTGTCCTGTTTGAGAGGGTTCAAGATGTTTGATTTTTCCTGAGCTCTTAATGCCCTAATCACACCTTTTCCATCTTGGGTATTGGGAAAGGCCAGTAAGAAACAGCATTGGATGGAAGAGTTTAAATCTCCTCCAATTCTATCCTCTAGAGAGAAATTCATTGAAAAAGAGATTAAAAAATATCTGGAGGAAACCCAGGTTCTAGTATACAAAGGAAAAAGGCTGCTGTGTCAGTGTATGGCTGAATACTTGCTGCTGATGACTAGCAGGAGGGCAAACCAACTGCTTAAAGATCTTCATTCACTTCGTTTCCGAATATGGCACTGAGTCAACCATCGGTTTCTGTTTCCCTGCAGACATAAACAATGACACTTAACAATTTCCTGCTTGTACAGCTCTCACACAAATGCCTGTCTTCAAGGGAAATGGCTAATTACTTATTAAACCTTGTCCTGTGCTTAGGCTGGGTTAAATATTGACTACTGAAGTTCAAGGAAAATCCATTTCACTGAGTGAGAGGTTGGGCATCCTATTTTCTAGGGGCTGTTCAAATGAAATCATTAGATACAGAGTACTGCACGGAGGCAGGAGGGATAAAGAAGGGGCAAGAACCAGAGCTGATTGTCTCAGAAGTTTGAAGCCTTAGGTTTTAGAACATGGTTGCAAGTGGTGGCTTGAAGGGGAGTTTTGTTACAAAATAAGTGAATTAAACTGAAATCTGCAGTCTGGTTTGTTTGGCTGAAAGTCTTGGAGATGGTGTGCAGTTTGTCTGGGAAATCCACTGGGCTCATGAACCTGCATTTGCATGGTTGAGAAGTGGTTGGAAGGGCAGAATATGATAGCTTTTTCCTTAAATGTGTGAGATTAACCCCAGAAGCTAATTCATGGCTGCTGACTGGATTGTTTCCCAGAGATTATGGGAAGCAAACAGATGCCTTCTGTTGACAGGAATGATTCCTGTGTGACTTGTGGTGGAGATGCTGAGGGTTTGGTGAGAGCAGGTTGGGGCTGTGGAGCAGAACATTCATTTGGGTTCTGGATCCTCCTGCCTCCCTCAAGCCAGAGAATTTCTAGCTTTCTTCCAGAATTAACTAGCTTGTCCTTCCTCCAAACAGGAGGCTAAAAAAACCCCTTTTAATTTCAGAACCCTGAAAACATATTTTAATACTGTTTCTTTTGAAAAAGCAGATTGGGAATGTTATTATTCACAAAAGTTTGCCTTCTTGAATGGGGATGAAGTAGCTGGATTGTGTGGGGTATGTGCTCCAGCACACCTTTGTCGTCATTTCTCTAAAATAACGACAGTGAACTGCACAGCTGAACTGCACAGTCAGTACAATTTGAGTCTTAGAGTAGAAATACTAGTCTTCTCTCTTGGCCCACAGAGAGCACATAAGAAACAATAAATAATACCTTTTCTTCCCCACTAGAAGAGAAACCTTCTAGCATACAAACTTTCTAGCATCCTTCAAAAGCAATTTGAAGTAATCCTAACTCTTCTCTGCATTTGCTACCTCAAAACCTGAAAAAACATTCAGCAATGCTTGAAACTGAGTGTCACCCATGCACATAAGATGGTAATTTAATGTTAAATCAATACCAATTGATTATTGAAAACATATGCTCAGAGGATTTAAAATCCATGTAAGAGATGTGTCTCATCTGCTGTTGTTGAACTGCAGTAAATCTGTGAAATAATCAAGTGCCAATTGTTTAACATACAATAACTATTTTATTAAATCTCAGTGAAATGTGTATGCAGAGAACTCATTTAAATGGACCATGTTCCTAAATATTCTGTTTTTCTTATATTTGGAACATCTAGAGTATGAAACTTACTGCCAGCCTTCACCTGAAGGTGTAGTCATTAGTCATAGAAAAATATGGCAAGCACTTTAAGTGCTATCAATGAATGTCCATTTCACCAAGAAAGTAGTTCCTACTACAGAGGTAGGGAAGAAAGAAAAACTAATGTCACTTCACTTACTGTAGAATGAATCTGCAAAGCTGTTTTCTCTATCAGGATGTTGAGCACAGCTGTGCAGCCAGACATCAGGCTCCTGCAAGGAGTCCTCTATTCCCAAAGCCAAACTTGACCAAATGGTCATCAAATGGTCATCAAATACTTGTGGTGTTTTTGTGTTCCTCACTGAAGAGTCTTTGTTCTGCAGAGATGCTGTTGTTTTTTTCTTTAATCTGTTGATTGCTTTTGATAAGCATCGTTTTTGTCTGTGGGCGCCTATGTTTTCAAGCCAAGAAGGACCCATTAGTTCATCTAATCTGATCTCTGCCTGTCACATACCAAAGCATGTGGCCCAGCTACCCCTATGCTGACCCCTACTTTACTTGGCTAATGCATACCTTTTGGAAATGCAAACTGGTTTGTTTTGAAAATATGAGATGCTGGATTCACCAGTCCTTTGAACTGCATGTTCCAATAGTTAACAGTATACATGGGCGGAACATTCACCCTTTTAGCCCTCTCAAAAAGTGTTTCTATCAGTTCTGCTTTCCATGTAAGGGCTTCACACTGTGCAAATTGCTCCTCTCTTTCAGAAACACCTACTCATGTTAATTGAAACTCTCACCATCCTTGCTTTCTCAGTCCTTCCTTCTGGGTTTTGCTCCGTGGTAGGTGTTTGTCCAGGCATCAGCATAAGCAAGGCCTCTATCCATTGACCCATCATTGCAGCCTGAACGGTGATACAAATAATGGCAGTAATGACGTGCAAGCACTTATGTGTATAATCTTCTTGTTGGGCTTGCAGCAAGAGTTAAACTACTGTAGAAAAGGTTAAACCAGGGCAAGTGGGTATTGTCTAGCCTAGCTTTCTAGTAATGGATACTCCAAGTTAGCCAACTCTGGATAGCTTTAAGATGGTCCTTTCTAGACATCCATGTTCCTTCTGGATCATGGGGAAGATGAAAGAAATCAGGGAACCACCTTGCACTAAAGACTTTGGAGGGTCAGGTTTTATAGTGATGAGTATGATAAAGGCCTAATCTTGTCTCAAGTGTTGTTGGTGTTCCATCAAACAAGTGGTTTGGTTAGTGGCTGTAGTTTCTTAATCTCAGTGTCATGATGAAAGATTTCTGTGCTTGGCTATGTTCTCCTTGCAGGACACACATCGTCTGTGGTACCCTGCTCCCTGATATTGATTCTTAGTGTGCATTGATGGACTGTATGGGTGTATGGGTGCTTCAGGGTAAATATCTTTGCTAATTTGCTAACACAACTCTTCAAAAGAAATCTTATCTTCATGGAAAGTGAATGTGTTTGGTACTGAATAATAAAATATACCTAACCCAGGGGGCTCTTAAAACTTATTTAACTTTATAAACTTTACAATACAATCTGTGGATATTATAAATTACTCTCCATTCCAAGAAACTGTCTGGGCTAGTTGACCTTCCTTGGAATTTCCTCCTTGTAATTATGTTTAATGTGTTAATAAAGCTCACTTTGAACTGTACGATGGCAAATGGTCTCATAGGACACGGGTCAGTGCTGGTGTGTTCACCATATGTGAAGCCTGATATTAGTGTGCTGTTCCGTTGAAGGAATAACATGGCCAAGTCCAAACAATTGTAGAAGCAGTATCTCTTCCCCAGGTTAGCAATAAAAGAGGTTCATGGAAAGTTAGGAATGTGAAGTGGGAAATCATTTAGCTTTCACTGCTAGGTGTTACTAAATTATAGCATTAGGTTCGAGCCACTATCAAAACACCGTATATCTAGAGGGTTTTCACACAGAGCTATAAATCATGTTTACTACATGTATGAGTTGAATGAGTGCATGAACTTTGCGATACAGTCCAGCAAAATATAATTACATGTGTATGTGGTTTTGACTGCGAGAAATAGGGACAGGAAGCTCCAGGCTATTCCACTGTTGTGTCTTAAATACACTTATAGAAATTGTTTTCGCTCCTTCCCAGAAATAGGTATTTGCTGAAGCAGAGAGACTTTCTTGGCTTTTACATAACTCCTTTTGCCTAGATGGCGTAACCACCAGCTCTTCCGAGGCACTGGTGGGGAGAGCAGGAATGCTGGTAAGGCAGTGTCAGCAGCAGAGCAGCAAGTGGGGATTTCTGTGGCACAGGATAGTGGATATAAATTGAAAATTGCCCAGCTGTTCAGTAAGACAGGTGTAAGATCTGTCTTTTATATAATGGAACAGAATGGAGATTCCAGCTGCTTGTATTTGTAAATGAGGCAAATGAATCTGCACACTTGTCTGCATGTATATAAGCAGAAATATTCAAAACAAATTAGATGATCGCAGCATTTCCTTGTTATACAATCTTGAACATAAAACTTGGCATCTATCTCAGACTGTTGGTTTCTTTCTGGGTATACTTACAGATATTTGCAAATGAGGAAACTTAAAGCAAGAAAAAAACTTGGTGGAAAATGTGAGGTCTGGATTGTTTAAATTATATTTTAAGCCTGATTGCACCCTGGCCCTTGGAACTCCAGGCATGATCCCTTCTAGTAACTAAAATTATTTGAGTGTTATGGGGCAAAGTTATATTTAGTTTGTATTAGGAGAAAGAGTAACAACCAGGCGCAGGGGGAGGCAGCTGCTTTCTCATCACTTCTTCCCAAATCCCACCCATGGATGTCAAACCCAACTCTTTCCCCTTGGCCAAAATATTAGAAGTAATTCTCTCAAACAGGTTTGAGGACAAGGGAGGCTGAGGAAAACCTTCCCTGGCTGGATCTGTGTCTTAGTGTAGCAGCTCTTTCTGCTCTCACAGGCAGTGAAGGCAGCTGCATCCTCTCCAGCATGGCATGGTTGTTTACCCACCACTCCCTCTCCCTCCCTGACTGTAAATATGTGTAAAGAATCTGTCAGCAATGTTGATGGAATATCTACCTGGGACCTTGTTTCTGGCTCCTTCTCCCATATCCCAAGACAAATGCTGCTGGAAGTAAACTCTCTCCAGGAGCATCAGAGGTCACATATTCTCAGAACTTAATAAAGGCTGTTTTTTTCAAGAATAGCTGCCTAATGGCTAAGAAATTATGGGAGAATATGATGTAGAGACACTTTCCCCAGGATTAACACCCAGGGCCAGAAAGCACTGCTCTCCTCCTCTATCCTGAAGTGAGTCAGTCCGAAGATTTGGCCCATGAGTGCAGGCACAAGGCAATTAGTGGGATTCCCCACATTTATGTAGTTAAAGGCGTGGTTCAGTGGTGGGCTCAGTAGAGTTAGATCAATGGCTGGAATTGATGTTCTTGAATGTGTTTTCCAAGCTAAATGATTCAGTGTTTTTGTAGCCAGAAAGATATATTTGCATTGAACAAATTGTGTCAGTAGATGCGTGAATTCACATTTTTTATAACTAAGTTTATGATTTCAGGTTGCAAAACAGTCTCTTCTGGTGTTGCTATCCAGCCCTTGTGTTACCGACACACAAGACAAGAGCAGCACTACAGCACACAGCTATAGGGTATTGCTCTCAAAATACATTAGATCATTTCTGCTCAGACACAAAGCTGGAGTCTCAAATGGCTGAGGTGGTGACACTTGCTGCTTGAGGAGTTAAGTAGTTGCTTTTGCTTTTTAATGCTGCACTAGAGCACAGGACAGAAGCTGGCAGCAGCAAGCAATGGCAAGTCAGCAGCAACGAGGGTTCAGCCTGTTTTCACCTCGTTGGCAGCTGTAGGTGAAGCAGCAGGTGCTTTCCTGGGATTTTACCTCCCTAAGCAGCTGTAGAAATGTTTCCAGCCTGCTGGGCACTGGGCTGTGCCCTGGGCTCTGCTCCTGCACTGCTGTGCTCAGCTCTGAGCACAGGTGAGGACACCCCAAAGCAGTGTCTGGGGAGAGCGGGCAATTACTGGGTGCTCTGTTCTCATGATCACCCCCTGGCATATTATCGGCTAGTTCTGCAAGGTGGGGAGCTCTAGTCAGCACTGTACAAGTAAGATGGGTACTCAGCATCTTTTTCCTGTGTCTTCCTGCTCTGTTCATGTAGGAGTAGAAGGAAACCCTGGAAATTACACTCCAGGGGAACTTGAGAGGGCAGCTTAGTGTATGGATTCAGGAGAGGAGAAATGATTACTTTTTAATCTGGAAAGTACAGAAGGGTTCCCACAGTGTGTCGTGTGAGACAGCTCTATGTCAGCAGCACCCACTGTCCTGGGGATGCTGAAGAAGGGCCTTTTTACAAAACACACTTCTCCCTCTTCACTCTCCCCTCCAAACATTGATGGTGCAGAGTGGCAAGAGGTGACAGAGTGTGTCTTGAAAAGCATTCATCTGTCACTGCAGCAGTCCCAGGGCAAGGCTGCGCAGAGCTGTAATGAAATCAGACCCCATGGATGCCTGTACTTTAGGAAGAGAGACGGAGATCTGTGATAATAGCGACATATTATTCTTGCTGTGGCCATCTCCGGGAGGTCCAGCTATCATTGGTTTGCCAGGGCCTCTGAAGCCTCTGGCATGTGTGAAAGTGCTGATTCCAGAGAAGTAACACTGTTTGCCCACAGTGTTATTAATACAGAGATTATAGGTAATAACATGGGAATATTTACAGCATGAACTGAACAGAAGTGGGATTTTAGCATCTGTTTCCTGGGGCTGTGCTCAGTGAGAAGCTCATGCAGCTGTATCTGGCAAAATTCACAGCAGGAGAAGAGTGGCAAGTGTTTATTCCTCTTCTTGAGAAAGTTGCTGGAGGAGCTAATGAAGGGCTGCAGAGTATGTTTTCTTTTCAGACAGAAAGGCTTGAAGAAATGCACCCTTTCCTAAATGTCAGAAAGGTCTGTGAATAGATCCTGTGACAGTGACTGATCCAACAGCTCCTCAGAATGAAAGGTCAATCAAAGGAAAATGGCATTTAGGAAGACCAAGCTTACTGCTGACCCAAACATGTGACAGGTCCAGAGGCAACTCTGGTGCTGTCAGGAGAGCCTCCAGTGCAGCCTGCCCCAGCCAGGCACATGATGTGACAGGGAAACTATCTGATTCCTCCAGGTCTCAGAATTCATCAGGAGTCAACCTGAATGTCGGAAGGAAAGGGATTTTGAAGGAGCTGCAGCAGGCTTCCAAGCTGGGAGGAGTGTGCTATCTCTCCACTGTCCCTGCTTGCCCTGTGCCAAAAATTTTTCCCCAGCACTAATTATAGATTTGTTTTTGCTATTTGAATATGCATGGGGCAGTATCCTGGCTCACAAGCAGACTGTAATAAAACTACTCTTAAAGATTTATCTGGTTTGGTAGGACTTGGGGTTAGAAAGGACCAGACTCCAAGGGCCAACCCAGAATTCCAACAAAGCTGTGGCATGTAGCAACGTAGCAGAACTGGGGGGATGGACTCTCGCCTGGTGTTGGTAAATTCTGCTTGATGAAAGCCAACACACACAAACCCTCCTGATGGATGGATTTCCTCTAAAAGATTCAGCAACGTGACTTGTGTCAGATCAACATCCAGAGAATCTTGGGATTATCTTTCCATCCACTATGCTGGTTGGAGATCTCCCAGGGTGAAGAACATTGTCAGTGTGGTTTGCAGTGCTTAGAAAGACCTGGCAGAATTTGTCATGGTGTTTTGCCAGTTCCTGTCAAGTATGGGAGAATGCCATCCCCTCCAGGACTCCATTCTCACAGGTGTCCGCAGAAGGTGGCAAGGCTGAGTATAATCTTTGCCAGGGAGTTAAGTATCAGAGTAAGTGTTTTTAAGATCCCTGCTTTGGGTCTTCAGAAGTTCATTAGAATCTGAGTGTGCTTAAGATCCATTGATTTAACCAGACTTTTAGTTAAACTGTATTCCAAACTCTTGACTCTTCTCTCAGCGTGAGCAGTGAACTGTTCACTAGGAAAGCTGCTAAATTCATGGGTGCGATTCAGCATGAGTAACTGTTCTGTAGTCATTCATGAGCTGGACTGTCTGTACTGCCTTAGTCATGCTGGAGAAAACTCGGGCAGACATTGGAATAATAGGAATTAGTCATGAGGAAGTGCAAATACAAGCTCTGTAGCTTATCCTATGTGGATCAAATCCTGCAAAACACTAGCAACAGGAATAAAATATGAGGGAACAGTTCCAAATCCCACAAACATCTTGTGGGTTTTGGGTGCAACTCAGCATCAGCAATCCTTAGCAAAACATTCTGTCCTTATGCAATAGCAGGGCACTTACTATCACACCCATTAATAGACTATTCTGGGAAGTGCGTTGCTATTGCAGCTTGTTTGGGTAACTTGTGCAATTAATGAAAAGGCAGAAAAGGCAGATGTGGGAAAAAGATTCTGCTTCAATTTTCAGAGCCTTGGAAGAAATTCTGGATTGAATTCAGCTGTGGGACCATTCCCACTGCAGGAGTCTTTATCCTTTCTTTTTTTTCTGAGTGTTGGCCTGTCCAAGTGCATCCTGTTATCATGTGGCAAGCAGGGACATTCTGTTTTGCATGAAATTATCACCTTTTACAAAGAGCAAATATTTGTCAGTTGGGTAAAACCAGCAGGGTTGCTAGGCATTTTGTAAAAATATCCTCTTTTGGACTGTAAGCAGTGTGTGTTAAATATGTCAGGCTCTGCCGTATCTTTCGATGAAGCTCTATCCAGTGAATGCTTTATGTCCAGCAACTGCAGGATTATGCATCTCAGATAAAACCCATCTGTTGACTATTAAACGGAATTACTGTACATACAACATGAAAGGATTAAAACATTTGGGGTGGCCAGCGTTTTGTTTTAAGTACCACTGCTGTTACCAATTTTGCCTTCAGGATATGTGTTAAAACAACTACAGGGCTCCACCAAATACGGCTGAACAGTTTGTGTATTAGTCCCCTCCTTGCTGTAGGAAAAGTAGGAGGGCTTTGGAAAAGCAAAAGATACTCAGCACCAGACTCTCCTGGTGGGTTAGCATGAGCTGATGATGATGATGGCAAGGGTACAGCTGCAGGTCTCGCACAAACCAGGATCTGTGTTGTTATTATCACTCTGTAATTTTGTACGTAAGTGTTTTCTGCCAAGCCCCTCTCCCTATATTTGTATGTCAGTGTAACGGCCTGACTGATGACTTGTCCGTAAATCAGTGCTGTACCACTGGAAAAAGCAATAACGGCTCTTCCTCTCTCTCTTCTTTCTTAGGGCCCCCAAGGATCGCTGATAAAGTGATTCACCGTCAGTCTGTGAGGCTAGGGAGGACCATCAAGCTCTTGTGCCCTGTGGAGGGTGACCCCCCACCTCTCACTATGTGGATGAAGGATGGGCGCACTATTCATAGTGGCTGGACAAGGTTCCGGATCCTTCAGCAAGGGCTAAAAATCAAGGAGGTGGAAAGTGAAGATGCAGGAACCTACATCTGCAAAGCCACCAATGGCTTTGGCAGCACCAACGTGAACTACACCCTCATCGTGATTGGTGAGTAGAGCTGGAGGAAAGCCAGGCCCCTCCTGCTCCAGGGGGAAAGAGCAAGCTGTGGATTTCTGTGTAGCTGTCAGTGACTGCAGATTTGCTTTGCTAATCATTTACTGACCTCCACTCTTGACTGGCCCTCTGCAGGGTTTGAGGATTGCCAGAGTTGGCTGTGTTGCTGCACATCTTCTGCTGCAGCTGGCTGCAGGCAGATAAGATTACACAGTGCCAAAGGTTACAAATAAACAGAAATGATGCAAGAGTCACTGGGGTCCAGATCACAATGAATTCCACACAGGAAAGACTGTGCGATAAGGAGAGGTCACACATCTTTGTTTGCTGTTGGAATAGGATAGGTCTCAAAACAAATGCTAAGGCACCTGTATAAGAATGCACAGCTGGAAGATCCATGCCCTGAGCTTTTGCAGAGCCTCGTGTTTTCAGGAATAATGATATTTAGACTGAAGGACAAAAAAAACTCAGAGCTGGCATATGACCCAGAGATGAACAGTTCCTGAGAAATCTCTGTGGTGGAAGCAAGATTTAAAAAGGCTTCAGATGTGCTTTTGGTGATCATGGATTTACTAGTGGTGATTTAATCAGCTTCAAAGTGCTTTCTTAGCCTGGTGATGGGATTCTGGGGGCACTTGCTGGGCCAAGCATTTCTGAAGGCCCCAAAGACAAACTAAGACTGCTCTGCTGTGTCAGAAATGGGACGTGATTTAGTGGTGACCTGGCAGGACTCAGTCGATTATTGAACTTGATCTTAATGGTCTGTTCATAACAAGGAGATTCTGTGATTTTGTGAAATACTCTCATTGGTTCTTGTCTGTGAGGAGGGGAAGAGCTGGATGAGTATCAGTCTGCTGGAGGATGCTGAGGGTGCAGAAGGGAGGATTACAGAGCAGAGGGTTAGATTAGGTGTTTTGCTCACGTTTTGCTTGATCAGCATTCGAAATATCTGGTCTAAAAAGTTTCTACAAAGTTTCTTTCAGGCAGTGGAAGTGATGAGAGAGTTTAGGGCAGTTTCCAGCTGCCTACTGGTTGGCACTTAGCCTGTTTTTATTCTATTTCTTCTTCCCCTTCAGAGCAGAAGGGCAGCTGTGGACTCAGAGCGTGTAGCAAACACTGGGTTCTGCTTAATGCAAGATTATCACTAGATAAAAGGGTGATTCTTGGAGAATGCACTTTACAGGATCAGTGTGGGAAAGAGGATGCTTAGATGAGGAAACTTAAGCATATGGCTATAATCATAACCATATAGCAATACGACTTGTGTTGCATCTATGGGATAAAGCAGAAAAAGCCATCTTGTCATTTACATAATTTGTGGGTTTGTTTTCATCATTCACCTCTTTCCTGTCTACATTCATCCATCTTTCTTTGCTACACTGAGCAAAAAATGAAGTAGAAGTACTCAACAGAGAGTCATGTTTATAGAGTCCTTTTGGATGTCCTTTCCAGACAGTTTGGTGTGAGAAAGGAAAGCTACTCGAGCTGCTTCAATCTTGCCTGTGCTTTTGCAGTGTGTGGAGTTTGCTGAAGTCTTGGATCTTCTGTGTCATCCAGTGTCTTTTGTAAAGCTCATGGCCAAAGCCACTTGCCATGGCATGGAGGCTTCTGTGAATCCAAGAAGGGTCTGACTACTCTTGGTAGCATAACAGAAACAAATAAGAGGGAAAACCCAGGAGGTAGAGGGTAAAAGTTGGACTAGAATTCAGGAAAGATTGAGGCAAAAACTCCAATTCAGTTGTTCAGGAAAATTGGTTTATCAAACTTAATTGTGTTAAGAACAATAGTGTTCATTATATTTGGCACCAAAAAATCCTGGGCATAAACACTAGTTATTTAGAGCTTCATTGGGCAGCTATGGAAGGAAATGACCTCTGTGGGTTCAAGATTGAGTCCTATGCAAACAAATATTGATCACCAAGTGCCAAGAAAAGGCCAACTTTAACCTAATGTGTGGCAGGCATGTGGGGTGAGGTATTCATGCCCACACATCCTTGCTGTAATACTTGCTAAACCCAGTACTTAGACTCTTTGTACCTTCCTTCCTTGCCTCACAGGGTACCTTTGTGCATTGCTTCTGCTTGAAACATTTTTGATGGATTACTTATGTCCTTTGTCTCCAGTGCACTAGAACTGTTTCACTAGAAGTATTTCTCCTGAAAACAAATGTTCTCCTAGTGTTTTTCTTGCCAAGGTCTGCAAATAAACGCAAGGTATCACTGACTTAGTCTTTCAAAGGGCCCAAACATTTAATGCAAAGACCAGATGCTTGTGTTTGTCTTGATGAAAATGTTTTTGGTTGAGAGCAAATCAATCCTTTGTTGATTTTAGAGAAGGGAACAGTGTTTTAAAACCAACTGCATGTCTGTTTTGAGGATGAAGATCAAATTGATGGATCTGTTTTGTTTGTGCTATGGAAAGCACAATCTCCCTTAGCAAAGTGGCTTTTTTGCACCATTTAGCCTTGCTATTCTCCCACTCCTTCAAAAGGAGAAAAAGCCCTCTTATTCCAGCTATACTGCTGACACCAAGCATGTAAGAGCACATAGGTATCAGACTTATGTGAAGAGGGTAAGGTATTAGATCAAGAATAGCATTAGGTGATTAATTAAACATCACAACTTGAAAAAAGTAAATTTAATTTTGATGTGAAATGATCCTGGAAATGTAAGCAGTAATATCTGGAATCCTGAACTGAAGAGTTTTGGAGTTATGCTATATCCTTTTAAGCAAGCACTGCCACACCACTTGCAAGTGAGGAGATATCACCCCTGTGTTATATAATGCGTGCTGCAGCAGGGTAAGGTGGTTTTGCCAAGGTTCCTACAGACAGCCCAGACTAAAATTCAGCAGCTTTGAACATCTCTGCCTTCATCCAGTGCTATATTACTCTTGTTATTCTTAACTCTTATTAGTCTCAATATTCCATTATTGTATACATAACCAACCAAAATCTGTGAGAATGTACAAAGGAATAAAAAGGGGAGTGAATTCCCTAACCTTCAGCGGGTGCTGATAGATGCAGTAGAGGTGAGCAACTTTGTCTACATTCCAGGTGGGTCTCTGAGAGGTGCAATGATTTTGGTAGAAGCCAGTTTGCATGCTGCTTTATGGCTTTCACGATAAATCTTGCCTGCAACCAGCCAGCTGAGTACACAGGCAGACCAAGCTTGAGTCTGCCTCTGTATGTCTGGTAGGCATACCTGCACATTGCCTGGCTGGAGAACTTCCCAGTCTGTAAGTGTGGATGAGACACACTGTGCTTTTACAGATGGTAACTAAGGTAAAGAAAGACTAGGTGGTTAGTCCAAGACTACATAAAATATGAGCTGTGGCTCACAGTTGAGTCCAAACTCTCACCCTAAAAGACTAATCTCCCTTCATAATACTTGCTAAAGTATTTTCTTCCTGATTTAGCATCTTTCTGCTGCTGTGTGGGAAAGGAGTCTCCTCGTATTCTAGGTTTTTGATCTTCCTTCTCAGACAAAGGTTTTGCCAACCCAGATGGTAGCAATTGGTTTCTGCCCTGCTTATTTCCCCATCTTCTCAGACTGCAGGGCCCAGATCCCAAAGATCCAAGGAATCCTGCTCTGATACACCCCTGCATGAAATAAAAGCCAGTAAAAGCAGATAACCAATATAAGTCAAAACTACAATTTCCTCTCCTAGCCAGCCTTAATAGCTTTTGTGGCTTACCACAAGATTTGAGATGCCAATTACACTGCAGACAGATTTACAAATGCTGGAAGAGGAACTTCTCTTTAATCAGCATTAGAATCAGCATTGCAGTTATTAAGCACAATGGTTCTTTATTGTGGAGAATTATTTGTAGCTCATGAAAACAAACATGCTGTACCTTCCCAGAAAGTTATTTTTCACAATGATGCCCGCAAAAAAATCGTATCTCTAAGGGTTTTTTCCCCCCAGTTGAATCAACTCATAAGAGATGATTTTTAATATGCAGGTGTGGAAAAGTAACTGTATTTTGGTTTTAGAAGCTCCGTTGAAACGTGCAGAACAAAACTTCCTTGCCAGCCTGCTCTAAAAGGAGGCCGAAGGTCAAAGAGGAAGAAACAAAATGTTGACTAGCTGGTCAGTATTTGACAACTGTCCACCTTGTGTGCTGAAGGGTGGTGTGTTCTGCAGAAAAAAAAATAGCATGTGATGATGTGAGGTCTCTACCAAGTTTTGTCCAGCTGGAGAAACTGAGGTTACACTATGGAGCCATCGTGTGCTCCAGCCATGAGGCCCACCCTGGAAATCTTCTCCCAAATGGGTGAGATTCGCCTGACTTATAAATAACTGAGAACAAAGTCTTCTAACAGGAAAGGGCTGCACAACCTCCATTAATGTCTCCTTCTGCAATAGTAAACAGTGTCACTTGTTCCAGAAGCCTGGTCATTCTCTGAAGGGAAAATTGTTGGTGAGCAGCTGTAGGAAGGACTATTAGTAAATATTTATGCTGTAGCATAATGACCTCTTTCACTAATGCACAACAGAGAGGACTTTTCTCTTGCAGAAGTGGTCCAGGCCAAATCCTCCAAGGTGTGCCAGCATTGCAGAATGTGGGGCTGTTACTACAGGTGCTGCCAGTAAATACTCCATCTCACATCAGTTGCCCAACCAAGTCATGAAAGATCAATCTGTCTCTATTTTTGCATCTGCATATGTGTTTCCATATATAAGAAAAAAGATTTGGTGTTTTCTCTGCACCCTAGACTTACTGATTTCTTTGGAGTTTGTAAGCACATCTTGCTTGAGTTCATCTCAGCACAGAAAACATCAGCATTTAAGTCTGAGGAACAGTTGATCCAGTGTTTCTCTTTCTTGTCCTCTATTTCTGATGCCTGCTATCAGTTTTTTCTCTTCTTCAGGTTTATTTGGAAGAAGAATCTATCATCCATGTAGTTTGTACCCCTCTCCTGGTACTTGACCTTCTGAGTGACCAAGCCACTTATCCCCATTTGGGCACTGGAGTAGTAAAATCTTACTGCAGAGAGCAGGAGGAAGAGAGCAGCTTATTGTCCTAACCCTCCGATGGGCTATTCACAAAGTGAGCTACATCTCAGTTTCAAACAAATCAAATTTACTATTAAATGTCTGCTGCCTGTCTGCTGCAATTGATTGCTTTTAGAATCTTCCCTGACATCAAATGATTTATCTTTAAAGCAGCTTTTTCCCACTGAGCCAGCTGCTATTTTATTTTTTTTACAGCTTGTCCAAAGACAGCTCGCTTTGATAACAGGCATGTGTGAAAAATCTGCATTAAAATAACCTTCTTTTTAAACATTTAGCACAAGTAATCTGAAAAAAACTCATGACTATGTCTGAATGGATATTTGTTTGAATGCAATTTTTCTTTCTGCTCACAGTAGTAGAAAATACTGTGTGAAAAATAGACAAGTACAGTAAAATATGGTTTGCATTACAGTTCTCCAATGAAATCATCAATCCATGTCTCAGAATTCATTTGTAGTGCAAAAGCTGAGCATTTGTAGCCCAGAGTCAGGTGCCACCAGCCATCTTGGAGAAGTGTGACAAATTCATTTATGTTTGGGATTTTGCCTCTTAATAAACTCTGGGGACAAGAAAGAGATGTGTTCAGTAAGAAGATGCGAATCAACACTGAGTCAGCAGTGCGTGCACCAAGGGGACTCCTAGTGCAAAGCAAAAACTGAAGTAAGTTAATGCTGGAAGAAAGAAAAAGTGTGTGTGTGGGGAAAAGGTGTAGTATTTGCATTTGAGGGCAAGGTGTTGTAGCTGGTGCTGGTCATGGTGTGGAGTTAGCAACCTGTCTTTAGCACATCTATTTTGACACAAAGTGTGAAAGGCAGCCCATCCAGCATGGGACCATTGACAAAATCATGGGGCATATACTCATGACTAATGATGATTATTGAGTTGTTACATGGAAAAAAATATTCCTTGTGACAATAAATAGTAACAAAGTTCTTACGTTTAATTTGTTAAGGCCCCAGTACAGCAGCTGGGTCTATGCTGGTGGCCTCCTGTGCATGCACAACGTGATTAACACCAGATGAGGATCTGGTCATAGTCACTAGTGCTTAGTAATGGTTATGTTGCTAATTGAAGATCAGATTGGTTTTGGCCTCTGGAAGCTGAGCAGAAAAAGGGAGCCTTAGGTTACCACTCAATGGCCTACCAATTGCACATGGACTTCTTGTCAGCATATGGTGTGGTGTCACAGCAGCCTCTCTGTGGAGATGCAGGTAGGGCTTCAGTTTGTCTTAGTGCTTTGCCAAGTGAGGGGTCCTGCCTTGATGTCAGCCTGTGGGAAGAGGCTGTTAACCTGCGTTAACTGATCCCATTGACTAGAGCAGTCAATGAAGTGCTCAGTTCATAAAATGTGTTTTCATGTTTTGGAGCAAACTCATAGCCAAAAACTGTTCACTTGGACATGAAGCTCCTTTTCCACTGGAAGTGACTCATCCTTGACTAATGATGCTCTCACCCAAGCAAGGGCTCTTCCTTATGAGTGTTTATTAGCATAGGCATAAAGATGTACACCCCGTCCAAGCTTGTTGTTGCTCAGGGACAGCACAGGCATGTTAAAATAAATTGAAAAGCCATTGCGCATAACTATCACCTGAATTTCAGTGGTGCTTCAGTTCCTCCTTATCTGGGGAATTCCACTCAGAGTCCAGCAAACTCCCTGTCACCATATGTAGCATGCTGAATCCTGGATAGTGTTCAGTGACCTGGGAGAGGAAAGGGGGAGAAAGAAATACCCCAGAATTAAAGAAAAGTGTCTATTCCTGGATTACTGCTGCAGAAAAATAATTTCATTCATTTTAGTAGTTTGGTGAGTGCTACAGTAGACTGATGTCACAGCAGCCCATTCTTGAAAAGCTATTTCTTCGTGAAGAGGTGATGATATGAGTGCCAGTGTTAGCTGTAACTATCCTAGAATTGACCTATCAAACATGTAGGATCATTATTTGACTGGTGGCTCATGGTTCAAGGGTCAGAAGAGCCTGAAAAATACCACAACTGGGCTGCAGTCTTGTGTCTTACAAGTCCAACTCTTCCAAGTGCAACTCAGCATTAACTCTGTGTAGTGTCCACAGTTTTTACAGGACCTTTGTTAGCTTTTAATACTTTCATTTGATATTATAACATACTTTAAAGTATGTTTATCCATACAGCATGCCCTGGCTAACAAAAGCTTTGCTGTTTTGGGTTGATTGCTTTTTTCCCCCCCTTTGTGAAGCTGTAACATAGAAGCCAAGTTAAGAAGGTGACAACACCTGTTCACAATTTAAAGGAAATGAAAATACTTTTTTTCCGTGGATGTAAGCATGAAATTCATACATATATGAATGGATATATAATTTCCCCCCATACTCCATCCTGTGGTAGACTGTGGCAAACCAGAGCTGCAGCCAGTGTAAGTCTGAGGCATGCAGGACATGTGGATATACTTAGCCCACAATCCCTTGCAGATGCTTTGGAGTGAGTAGCTGCTGCTACACTATTGCAAACAGCAAGCTGCAGCTCTGTTTGCTGCATGAGTATTGTTTGGGAATAAAAGCAAAACACAGTGCCAGGCAGACTGATGTTAAAAATGTGTTTGATCTGAACAATTTATAGCTTCCTTTTGTCAAATGATATTAATAGAATTAGCCGCTGAACCCAGTGAGTTTGCAGTATACATGTCGGGTTTTTTCTTGTCAGTATGTCTGAGGCTAAAAACATCTTTTGACCCTGACTTCAATAATCGGTTTTCTTTGTTACAGTCCTCCATACAGCTAACAGACAGGATTTCGGCCTGTGTTGACAGAGCAATGCTCATGTGAGTGGACACTATTTGTCCATGTCTATGGTTCTATAATGGTTAGAAATAGCTGCATGTGTGAGTAAAGCCAAGGCAGTCCCTGCTGCAAGCAGCAGATACCTATGTGTGTGGAAAGCAGGCAAGCAGCAGGTGATCTCGTTCACCAGTCAAGTCTGTTGCAACTTGCAGAACAGTAGAGTCTTTTAATTAATAGACCCAAATAATGAGAAGCCATGACACTAATTGTAGGTCTAGTCACTACTTCTGAAATATCTACCACCTTCTTGCTTATCATCCAGGATGACTGTATTCCTCCAGTGATCTTTCTGTTAACGTTCTTGTGACTGTCATCCCCTTTTCCTGACCATGTTTCCTTGGCACCAGTGCTCCATCCCTCTTCCTCTTGCTGAAGAGTAGAGGTGAATGACTTAGCATGGCCTCACTGGACACAGTGGAAGCTGGCCTGAGTTTCACTTGCACAGTGTCTGTGGGAGGTTTCTGTCAGAAACCACTAATGCAATCATACAGCTTTGCTCTCTGCAGTTTGCCCAGTCAATACCATTGATCACAGTTTTTGAACCAAGTTTTTGTCCCTTTGATATAAGTCAACTCAGAAATTCACAAATGCACACTTGTAAATTAAGGTGCTTGATTTTGGAGTCTCCTTTTTTATGTGTAAATGTATATGCACACCATAGATAGCTCACTTGCTACTTCTTGACCCATCCATGGAAGTATGTGGCCTGTTAAATTGTATGGTTGTTGAGGAGGTGTATTTTCACATTCCATAGGGTCTGGTTTTTTACCTTTCCTCTGCTGTCTTTGGCATGCACATTAAGAGAAAGATGAAGAAAAGGCAAAAAACTCAAACCAACAAAACTTCTGGCAATTAGTGTATCAACTTATTTTTAAATCACATTTATTTTTGTTTGGTGAGGAGAAAGAACAGTTTCTGTGTTGTGTTTGATGAATAATATCATTGTGCTAGAATGCTTCAATACTTTATAATAACGTGGGTTTCATAGTCAGAAGACCTGAGTGTTTACGTTATACACTTTTGGCAATAAATTTGGAAAAGAAGAGGAAAAAAAGCATTAATCGCAGGAGTTCTGAAACCTACACTACTTCTTAAACGTACCCTGTTAAAGACATTAAGTCCTTTGCAAACATTCATCTATCAGCAGTTGAGAGTTTGTAAAAGGCGTGCTTTGTTCTGAACTCCCTGCCCTACTGATTATGCACAGCCCTTTTATTTGTGAATAGGATGACGACCCCTTAGCCTGGTAATGATGACAGATTTATGTATTTTAACACCCAGTCGCTGCTGTATTTGTTAGGGGCTGCCAGACTCCAGCAGTGCTGCAACTGTAGTTTATTTTCATTTTCAGTTTGTGCTGCTCTTTAAGGTGTTCTGCAGAACCCTGAAACCTGTGCCACCCCTGCACTCAGAGGTTGAGATGTCACAGCGTTAAAAGCATAAGCCACCAGCCTTGGACTGTTTCCATTCATAAAACATCAATTTTACTCTAGTCAGGCTGATGGGGTGGAACATGCTCCTCACACTGAAGCCAAGGAAAAGAGGGGAGAAATAAAGCCCTTCTGAGCAGCAAAAGGCATCAGATAACAGAATTTATCCCTTCACTTTCTACTCCCGTGATGTATTTTGCAGTTTCATAGTCAATATTTTAAAGAGAACCTTCTTTTAAGGTACAGTGAAAGCAAAGAGCATAAACATACCTTGTGAGCTGTTGAAGCACTGTGTGGGTCGGCACATCTGTCCTCTATGTTCAGCATCTGTCTGGGATTCCTTAGAGTTGGTTTAAATTACTGCAAGTGGCAGAACAATAGGGAGACAAACAGTCAGAACAATGCTGTTGTTTAATAACAGGCTGAGTTATTAACAGCCCCATATAGAAAATATTTCATGTAAATTAAAGGGAAGCAAGTTATTTTATTTTCAATTGCAGTGACCCAGTGCAACAGAGACACTTGATGTCTTTCTTCTCTTTTATTTTATCTTGCTACAGATTAATTTTCCTACAGACACACTCAAAGGTTATAGGGCTGAAAATGCAGAATATGCATTGTTTTCGGATTTCTTCGTGCCAATCAAGCGACTAAATCAGAGTTTATCACACAATCCAGATGATGCATAGGATTTTTATAAGCTGTTGGGGTTTTTTTACTTCCAAGTCATTGTTTTCCTGAAAAATGTTGTGAAGTTTGTTGAACTATTGGGCCAGTTTTCTGCTTGACTGTCAACAAAGAGCTTTGAAATATTTGGGATTGCATCCTCCACTGCAAATCTATTTGGATTTGGGAAAAGCACCACTACCAAATTCTCCACTGTTTTCTTTGGTCTAATATTAGACAGTTTTATTCTTAAAAAAACCCCATGTGTTTTGCCATCTTGGTTTTCTGCTGAGCTTTTTTGTTGGTTTATTTTCAAGCTAGAATAAACTATGGGGACCTCTACACTGAAGTCAGCAAGGCTCTTCATCTCAGCTGGTGGCAGTCCTCCTCGTTCACTGTGAGGGAATGTTGGGAAGGGAGCTGGATCCACTCAGATGTGGTCTGGAATTCCCAAAACTGCCTGCTGCTCCCTCCAGAGCAATCCCAGGAATCTCATGGAGGAGAGGAATGGTGCCTCTCCAATCCCCATCACAGCCCAGTGCTTTTTCTCTGCAGTGGTTCCTTACAACTGCAAGCCCAATGCAGCTTCTTTTGGTTGCCCTTGTGTATGCGTTGGCAGAGGAAACTCCAGCCCAGGAGAAAGTTGTGGGATTTCAATATCAAGAGGATTGTTTCAGCCAAGGTTTCTCGTGAGCTGCTTTGGTTTGACTGTGGTGTTCTAATCCCTTTCCTAAGGAGTCTTGGATGATGCAGCAGCATTCATGTGTGGGAAGCAAAAGATATTGAGGGTGAATTTTGAGAGGCTTTGGCTTGAAATGCAGTCAAGGTGCTGGACATGCTCCTCCTGTCCTGACAGTCTTGCTCCTGCTCATACTAGTGGATTGGTTGGTTTTGGCTGTGGAGACTCCATCATCCCCTTTCCTCCACGATGGTTTTCAGATCTTCAGGAGAGGTATCTGAGAAGCTTTATCATAACTGTTGTGAAAACATATTGATGTGACCTTCTGAAAAAAAACCCGGGTTGTACTCTGGGTGCTCTGTCCTTAGGTGATTATGGAGAATTCATGGTGGCCCTCTGAAACTTTGCCATGATAAACAGACAAAAGGGCAATGACTTTCAAGGGTAGATGTGTTGAATTGCATCAGAAAGGAATTTGGCCACCCAGCATCCTCTGTACTGTCAGTGCCTGTGTGTGTCTCCTTCCTTTGCCAGGAATGATTTGGATATGTTTTATCCTTGTTCTAGGCAAAACCTAGGGTCATGGACATGTTCAACTATAAATTAAACTGTTCAACATTAAATACTGAACTCACTCCTTATATGTAGCTGCTGCTATTTGCTTTTTTGACCTTATGTTAGCTCTTCTCAGGAATTTTTGGCCCTTCTATTCAAAGCTCCACACTTAAGAGGAGAATGAGTTGCACACCAGAGTGCTCACAAATGACATTTTTGTTACCTTTCAGCATCTACAGAAGATCCAATATTAGCCTTCCTATTCCTCCTAGGCCACATTAGCATGTCCTGAAGTGTAAACACTTTTAAAGATACACAGACTCTTCTCCCAGCTAGTATTTGGGGAAAGCAATATACTGTGTTTGGGATCAAATCTATTAATCTTTTCTCCTAAGCTATGGAAGGCAGAAATAGTTTTAGACACAGGGAATAAAATCCAACAAATTGCCCGCATGTCTTTCCTGCTATTTCTGCCACAGCCATTTTTTCCAATATTTTATTGATTTTCCTAATGGCAGTTACCTCCCTGGAGCCCCATATCAGCTTTTTTTGACACTTGGCATGGGCATCCTATTTCCTGGGAAAAGCATGATCATTATGCCGAACCCATAGACATGAGCTGCCTCTTTATCTTTCAGATGTGGCAGGATACCTGGTGTCACCCCAGCTCTGTAGGAGCGATGATGATTTAACTTAACTGGGATGGTGTTGCCTTTGTGCCTTGCTTAGATATAGTTCCATGGACTTGGCATTTTCAAGCCTGTGCACTACTTCCTGTCTAATTTTGGGAATTTGGTATTGTAATGTGGTGGGATTTGTAATGCAGCCTCAAATACTAAACCATGGCTAAGTAGAGATGATACTGCCCGATCTTTGCTGATACTTTGATCTCTGTTCAAAGTATAAAATAATGAATGGCTTCTTAGTCACTGCTTTTCTCAAGCCTCTTTTCAAATATGGCATGACTTCTGAGCCTGAGTGAAATGCTTCTTCTGTTTCTACTGAGTGAAGAAGTGGACACCACTTAGACATCTGTAATTTTAAAGAAGTGTAGGAAAACTGAACCTGGACACTCATCTGTAGGGTACCAGTATAGGTTGGAGTCTGACCTGTTGGAAAGCAGTGTAGGAGAAAGGGACCTGGGGGTCTTAGTGGACAGCAGGATGACTGTGAGCCAGAAATGTGCTCTCGTGGCCAAGAGGGCCAACAGCATCATAGGGGGGATCAGAAGGGAGGTTCTTCTCCCTCTCTACTCTGTACTAGTGAGACCGCATCTGGAGTATCGTGTCCAGTTCTGGGCCCCTCAGTTCAAGAAGGACACAACTGCTGGAGGGTGTCGAGGACAGACCAACAAAGATGATGAAGGAAGTAGAACACCTCCCTTCTGAGGAAAGGCTGAGGGAGCTGATTCTCTTGAGCTTGGAGAAGAGGAGGCTGAGGGGTGATCTCATTAATTTCTATAAATATCTGAGGGGTAGGTGTCAGGATGATGGAGCCAGGCTCTTCTCAAGGTCATCTGGTGCTAGGACAAGGGGCAATGGGTGCAAGCTGGAACATAGGAGGTTCCATCTAAATATCAGAAGGAACTTCTTCACAGCGAGGGTAATGGAGCATTGGAACAGGGGGGTTGTGGAGTCTCCTTCTCTGGAGATGTTCAAGACCCACTTGGACGTGTTCCTGTGCAACTTGGTCTAGATGACCTGCTGTGGCAGCGGGATTGGACTGGATGATCTTTTGAGGTCTCTTCTGATCCCTAATGATTCTATGTGGAAGGTAAAGGGGAGTTTTTTAAAAGCTGTAATTTGGAGCTGAGTCAACCTCTTTTGAAGAACTCCAGTGAACTGTCATGGGATGAGTACTGCTAGTGCTGAAAGCTTTGGAAACCCTAACTAACCATCCAGTGACCTGTTTTTAAAAATGTGTGTGCTAAACACACATTTCTGTGATCATGTGTGTTGCATACTGAGGTGCTTTCTCAGAAGCAGGTGTTTTGAAAGGAAATGGAGAAAATAGATTTCTAAAGCAACTTTAGTGAGCTGTAGACTCTGCCTAGTCAGCAGGCACCTAGTATGTAATCCAAAGCAGTTTTGTCTCCTGTAAGCAAGGCCTGACCAGTAAGTTGGCTGTTGCAATAAGCAATCCCTGTCACGTCAGTCTGACACTTTCAGCTGTTGTAAGAAGTCACACTGAACACAAAAACAACTGCAAAGTTTGCTTGTGTCTAACTCAGAGCTTGTACAATGCTTTGGGAGTCAGAATATAAAAGACATGTATGTACCATTTGTGGATGAGAGCTGTAACTGCTGGAACAGTCAAATAGAGATTAATAAGAACATGAAAGGTGGGACCTGAGACAGTTGCAATACTGCAATAATAAATATAATTTTTTTTCTCCTTTAAGAAAATTCAGGCTCAATATCAGGAACACCGTTGCTGGGTGTAGTTCATGCATGCAGTCGCCATTAGTTGTGGTGGGAAAGCAGTAGAGTTACTCAGAAGGAATGTTTGTGAATGATGAGCAGCACATTCTGCCCATGCTGTAGAACAGCATCCCAATACCTGCCCTTGTTAGTTTTAGGGTTGCTGAAATTCACTAGACATATCTGAAACAAATGTCTTTTCTTACAGTTCTACAGAGAGGAAATGAAGGAGAGAAAGAGCAAAAGAAAAAAACATCAAGAGATTTTTTTTAATTATTTCCTTCCTTTTGTATTGCAGACACATTAAGTACTTAATATTTTAAGAGCATCTTCGTGCTTAAAAAAGCTGGCAAAGAGGGGATTCAGTATGAGTCTGCCAGACTGATTTACAAATCGGCCTTACAAACTCCTGCTGCTTAAACATAGCAGAATGCGACAATTAAAGCCAACATCTGGAGTTCATTGGTGGAGCCGATCCTAGATAAACATTAAATGAATGTCCATTTCCTTAGCATTGGATTTCCTCTGGCTACCACAGCTTAACTTGTGTCATCCTATCAGAGCTGATGATGATAGCAGAGCAAATGTCAAAGTCATGAGCCAAATCTATTTGTTCATAGATTCATTCATATGTTGTTCCACCTTTTAACACTGAAACCAGGTCTAAAGCTGGGCAGAAGCAGTTCCCTCGTTCCCTCTGTTTTTCCCACTAGACTATGGCATTGGGCTCCTGATCTCACTAACCTGGGTTAAGCTAGTTGCATGGCTCCCTTTGTCTCCTGAGAAGTTGGATACTTATGATTAGTTGGGTTAATATCACTTGAGGAACTCAGATCACTGCAGTCTCCCTTCACATTCCAAATCAGGAAGGGATTCTATTTGTTCAAGTTAGAACCGGAGAAAATTAGCTAATGAATTTGGGACTAAGTCCCAAATTACATAGGTGGAAGCCAGTCACAACAAACGTCTGTCTTTCTTTGCAACAGATCTCTTACCTAAGGTTTGGCTGAAGTGGAGAATGGTCAGTGCTGTCCATGTGTATGGTGGGTGAGATGGAAAGCCCTGAAGAATAGCTTTACTCATGGCCAAGAAAAGCTTGCTTACCCTGACAAGAATGAGATTTCTTTGTGCAATCCAACCTAACTGTCATCATGGAGATGACAGTGCTCATATAATCCTCTACTCTCTGACCTCATTGGTCGCTGGAGGAGTAAAAAATGTGATAGTTTCTGGATGGTTTTATTTACGCAACCAGTGTCCTTTCTGAAGCTGCTTAGTGCTGGACCATTGAAATGAAGATGAGGAGGGGTGTTTCCATGTGGGCAGGCACTCTGGTTTCCAACATCCTGAAGGGAAATAAGTTTCTTCCATGGAAAACCAAAACTACTTTTAGGAGTGGAGCCTTCCACTAAAGCATGTGAAAGCACATTTACTCAGGGTTGCACTTAGAACATCATTCTTACCTTGGGTCACAAGGAAACTATCATTTCTGGAGTCTTCAGGAACTTTTTCTTTGGGGTCTTTAGGAAATTTTTGAGAATCCAGGACAGGATATATTGACAGGATTCACTAATCTGAGGCATGAGGATTTTGCTCACTAGCAAACAGCCTTACATTTTACCGAAAGCTATTTGAAGCAATAATTCTCTGCTCTGTACCATGCAGAAGCTATACTGAAAGATAAAAATGTATTGTTGGCGCAAGGGTCCTCCTTCCAACTTTAGGATGATCTCTAAAATCTCTCTTAAAGCTTCTCTGGGTCTCCAAATTGCCTCAGCTGGGCTTCCCTTGTGTAGATCCTGGCTGATGCTCAAAGCACAGCCTCTCTCTCCCTTGGGACTCCAATATTCAACTTCCTCCCACTTTCACCAATCTCACAATCAAGATGTTCTTCTTTCCAATTCTTGTCTAGTCATTCAGCTTTATAAAAGCATTACCTTACCATGTTGGATTATTTGGGATAATTGCATGAATCCTTCCCTTTTCTTCCCTCCCCTGCCACCACCCACTTTGTAGAGAAGCTGAATCCATGTGGATCCTCTTGGCTTGGATCTCCTCTTCTTGAAGGCTTCCAGGTAGCTTTTAGAAGGCGTTTAGTTTACCAGTCTCTCATGCCCTATTCAGCAAGCATCAACACAGCCATGACAAACCTCTGAGCACACAGTAATATCCCACAGGGCCAGAGCATTTCAGAAACAGAGCATAGATAGGTTCTGTGAATCATCCTACTGAATCAGCAGGACTTTTTGTACAGAGCAGGCGCTCCTCTCCTCTGAATGCCTCCAGCCCTGCTTAGCTGGAGGGACTCTGTGACCACATGCACAGAGCAGAGTGGGCACAGCACAGTGACACAGAAGAGCTGTAAGTGAGACCCATGTGGCCCTTGCACGTTGCATTCTGATAGTATAGATTTGCCTTCTTGGTGTAGGCTTGAAGAAGCAGAAAGTGTTTTTTATGCTGGTTGGCCCCTTTTCCCTGGTGGCTTTGCAAGTGTTAATCTGCAAGTTGAAACCATTACATGAAAGAGCTGCACAAAGAGGAAAAATTCAGGTAAGTTTACAGTTACGGTATTGCTTTGCTGGTGCCTTCTAGCTGGTGGGTTTTCTAAAGCAGCTGATACATAAATTTCTCTCTGTTATGGTTCCAACAGTAGCTTGAAGTCCCAATTTCCTCCTGCAGAAGATAGACCTTCGAGGTCTATAAAATTTATATAGTATACTTTCTGATTTTTATTAGCCTAATAAAAAAGATCATATTTTGTGTGTTTCTATATCTCTGGAAGTTATGACTGGGGAATTATTCCACAGAGCAATAGGCTGAATGCTACGCTTGAAAATACTGATTTATCTGAGCTGTGAAAGCACTAGACCAGGCAGATAATGAAAGTCCTTGAAATGCTTATACATGCACAGCCATTTTAGAATATCCCACAAGGGGGCTATGGGTTACGTTGTCATTTAGCTTTTAGTTGTTGCTAATTAGTTTCACCCAGAAACTTATTTCATCAGCCCATTCCTCAGCTCTCAATTAACACCCCAAAGAGTGATTTTTCCTTGCCCTCCCTGTGTTTCAAAACAGATTTATGGCAACTGGTCTGTTTGTCAATCTGCAGTGAATCTAAATACCTTTAAAATTATCACGATTTTCAATAGATGTATGCTTCCGTGCCCTTCTACGAGTGAGAAAGCAGAAAGCAAGTCCTAGATTTTATAGTCTAAGCAGATGATCATGGACTAGTAGAGTAACAGGGGTACAAAAAAGTAAAGGGAGTTTATAAATTTGGTGCAGATGATCAGTGGTGTAAGTGGCTTGTGTTCACTATTAGTTTCTTCTTTTCACTGCTTTTCTTATCAGGGCCACTAAAGGAAGAAATAAAGTACTGGACAGTGGAGCATGTTTAGTAGTCTCCATTTCTAGTCAAGTAGAATTTGTACTACAACTGGGTAAATAGCTCTGCTTGGGACAGGGCAGGGCTGGAATGTAACTGGCATTTAGGTTTGTGTAACATCTCCCTGCAAGATTAGCCATGGCTTTGATATAAGGATATTCTTCCAAGGCAGGAGAAAAATAAAATGGTGGAAACGCATAGTGAAGAAATAATAAGACATCTTTCCATTGCTTGGCTTAAGCTGGAATATTTCTAGATCCACATGTGTGGCCAAATCATTTGTTTGCTAGTAAGAGAGTCTCTGGAATATCTTATGTCAATGCACTAACAGACAGGGGAGTGGAAGAGATTAGTGCAGTATCAATTCAGTGGGATGTTAGGAAGGATGGTCCATGCTGGAGACTCCTGCTCTTTTCTCTGGAAAAACCAATGGTTGCTACACAGCCTAGCTACAACCTACAATTTACCTCCATTGTTTTGTGCTTCTTGTGGACAAAGGGTAGTTGAGCATAGAGGTGAGCATTTGGAGCTATGTGACCTCTGCACAGTCCCACGGTGGTCCCCAGCGGGGATTCTGGGTCTCCTCCTTCCACACAAAAACATGTCACAAACAGGTGAGTCCACCTTACCATCATGCTCTTTTGTTCTGTAAAAGGCAGTGGAAGGTAAATCTGAGGTGACTCCACTGCCTTCTGACCTAAACCCAACACTGTGGCCCCTGTGGTTGCCATTACGGTTATTTAGTGCTTCAACCTGTTTTTTTCCCCTTCCTTTTCCATAACGCTAGTGCTGCTCAGCAGAAGAACTGCCCCATTGTGCAAGCCCAAAGGAAACACTGCATAGAAAATGCGAGGAATTTTTAGGCCATGATATGTTTGGACTAGGAAGCAGGGGACTTAGAGGAATGCAGAGTACAGTTCCAAAAATATTCATTGCAATAGCGGTCTTGGTCAGTAACAGTTATTTTTGTTGGCCTGCCAGCCCCCTCAAGCAGAGGTGATGTCATTCCCCGGCATGGTGGAGGTGGAAACACAGAGAGTGCCCTGTGGTTCTGCAGGGCTGAGCAGGGACAGCTGAACCAAATGCTTACTCCTGTCTCAAATGCTCTTTCTGTTGAAAAACCCAGTATTTTAAAATAGCCTATTGTGGAGGATGGTGAGGATGGCTTAAAGAAAATTAACAGCTCTGTAGAAACACTGCCAAAGGTCATAGTCTTTTCCTCCCATGTGAGCTCCCTTCCTGACAGCTCTTCTGCTTTGCACAGTGATATGCAGGCTTGAGGGGTGCTTTTTGGGTTCTGTGCTCTAGTTACATAGCTCTCCCGGTGTCTAGAGCACCTCTGGCTGATGCACAGGCAAACGAATTTCATCACCATGATTAAAACAGGCTGCTATAGAACACCTCTGAAGAATAAAGTCATCTGTAACAAACAGGATGGAGCAGTAAAATACTAGCTCCTTTTCCCCTGCTGGTTACTTTCAGTTGTTCATTGATATGAATGACTTAGGACTTTTAAATACATATGAGAGTGAGACCAAGAAGAAGACAAACTGTGATTTTTTTTAAAAAAAGTTAATTGAAGATAGTAAACTAAGTAACTAAGATAGTAAAAGCTGCTAAAACCACAACACTGTAGCTTCATCTCAGTTCTCCCTACCTTAAACTATGTTAGAGTGTAGGCAGCTAAGCCAGGTTTGTGTTCTACGCCAGAGACAAGGATGTCACATCATGCCAGATATGACACAATGGGTTAAGAAACCTGGCTTTTATTCCTGGTTCTGGCATTTAGCTACTGGATGCCACTTGGTTTCCTACCTGGGTCTGACATATGCTGCTTGTGTATTCCCGGAGAGACAGTGTTCATCTTTGAGGGGCTCTAATTTTTGTTGAAACACCGGCATCAGCAGTGATGACTTTTGCTCCTTTGCTAGCACTTCTGGAAGTTGTGTCTTGTGACATGACATGAAGGGCAACAGATTTGAGATACAGTAGATCATGGGAGTGGTCCAAAACTCTCCTGTTCAGATCTGTATTGCATGTTGTTTCATGGGGAAAGGAGAAACTAGTGAAAAACCAGGATTCCTCAGCTGGGTATCTTGGGGCTGAAAAGGAAACAAAACGGTATGAAAACAACCTTAAAGCATGTGAATGCAAAGGTTTCCTAACCTTGGAACCTAACTTTTGGCTTGATAAAATCCATGCAACGTTGACAGTTATACAGTGGCAGGAAATTGTTAAAGGTGTCAGGTTTTCCATTTTAATTCTGGGAACACTCTGACAGTAGATTTCCTTGAAAACACTGTTGAAAAGGTCCCACTTTCTAAATTGAAAAGATTTACAATTTACTTTTTCTGTTAACCTTTTGTTCCTCAGAAGGTTAAGTATGGGAAATTTCTCTTCTTAGCACTAGTAGCTTTTTGACAAGGTTTCCTTAGCACTGAGTAACATTGGATTACCCAGCAAATGCACCAATGTAATGGCAGAAGAAACCTGTACTTGCAAGTTATTTGCAGAGGACTCAGGAAACTGGGTTGTTTAATTTATATACCCCTTCTAATTTTCACTATTGCTAAATGTACCCTACCAAAGTATCCTTTACTTGACTATTTCAGTTGGAAGGGACCTACAATGATCATAAAACCATAGAATAGTTTAGGTTAGAGTGGACTTTAGAGTAGTTAAATCTCTCTCCCATGGGCAAGGACACCACTCACCAGACGAGGTTGCCCAGAGCCCCATCCAAACTGGCCTTGGATCATCTAACCCAACTGCCTGGTCACTTCAAGGCTAACCAAAAGTTAAAGCATTTTTCAGAGTATTGTTTAAGTGCCTCTTGAACACTGACAGACGAAGAGCATCAATCTTCCCTCTGGGAAGACTTTTCCGGTGTTCCTCTCTGCAAAACAAAATGCTTCCTAATGTCCAGTTTACAATTTATTAGTGTTGGAAGGGGCCTTCAGAGGCCATCAGGTCCAACCCTCCTGCTCAAGCAGGGTACAGTTTACTAAAAAGCATGACCTCCTAAAAGCCTAAATCACACTACACAAAACCTCATCAAGAGGGGTCTGAAACTTCTCCAGAGAAGTGGACTCCACAACCTCCCTGGGGCAACCTGTTCCAATATTTAATAACCCTTACCGTAAAGAGGTTTTTCCACATATTGAGGTGAAACCTACTGTGTTCAAGCTTGCATCCATTACCCCTTGCCCTGTCTGACACAACTGAGAGTACCTATTGGCACCCAGCCCTCATGTATTTATAGACAGTAATTAATGCTAAAACATCCCAATTTTCTCGATCTCTCTTCAAAAGGCAGTTGTTCCAGATCCCAAATCATCCTCGTAGCACTGCATTGAACTCTCTCAATTAATTCTCTACCCCTCTTGAATTGGGGAGACCAGGACTGGATACAGTTTTCCATGTGTGGCCTCACTAAAGCAGAATAAAGGGGTAGAATAACTTCCCTTGATCTGCTAGACACACTTCTTGTGATACATCTCAAAACCCTATTGGCCTTGTTGACACAAGGGCACATTGCTGATCCATTTTTAGTTTGTGGTCCACAAAAACTCCCAAGATCCTTCTCCCCCAGGGTCACTACCTGACCTGTATTGATGCATCACATTGTTCCTTCTCAAGTGAAGGCACTCTACATTTGTTTTTTGTTAAAACTCATTAAATTCCTCTTAGCCCATGGTGCAGCTTTGAACCATTCCCATGCATCCTATCACTCTCTGTGGAGGAGAAGAGCGCAGCACTCCCATCTCCACTTCCCTTCCTTAGAAAGCTGTAGAGAGTAATGAGGTTACCCTTCAGCCTCCTTTTCTCCAAACTAGACAAATCCAAAATCCCTATCTGCTTTTCACAGGACATGCCTTCGAGCCTTTTCACTAGCTTTGGTGTCTTCCTCCGGACATATTCAAGGACTTGAATATCCTTCTTAAACTGTTGGACCAAGAACTGCACATAGTACTGCAGGAGTTCAGACCAACACTGAGTACAGGGGGATCATGACCTCTTTTGACTGTTTTGCAACACTCTGTGTTTTGTAACTTGCCACTTGCACAAGTGTCTTACCTCCCCAAAGTGTTATACAATTTTGAGCTAATTAATCCTCAGATAACCTGGGATGGAAGCAAGTAAGCATATTTTTGATGGCAAGATTAAGCACAGCCAATTTATGCAGGAGAAATCTACTTCGCTTGAGGGCAGACAGGTATGTTTGGAGTTGCTGTTGAAATCTGAATTTCTTTAGGATAATTGCAAAGCAAAGCGAGGTTCCATAGATTTGCTGTTGACATGTGGCATCAGACGCTTTGCCAGAAGAAGATGGAACATCGTCTCTACTTCCAATGTGAGGTAGAGTCAATGGAGGCTCCTTCTTCAGGTGTAGGATGTTTGCTGAGTGTCAGACTTGGAGTGTGGGAGAAGGAAAGGATGCTCAATGCTCTTAGGAGATGTTACCTCATGTTGGGGGATGATGGCTGGGGCAGTGCTGAGTTGTGAAGGAGTACTGGGACAAGAAAACAAGAGCTGTTTTGGAACAAAACAAGAGCATCTATGGGGAGGACTATAAAGTTGAAGCCTCTCTAGAAAAAAAAAAGTCTGTGAAGCTCCATAGGGTCTGGAAAGGGATCAGCTAATCTACAGGGGCTAATCTAAGTCTCTAGATTTTTGTCCAAAACAGCTAAACAACCAGCTGGCTTTTTCTGCCTCAGTCTGTATATGGTTGGTGCAAGTTAAAAAAATCAGTTGTGTCTGGGGTTTCATCAGACCTTCTTGCTGTAATGGATTGTCTGTGACTGTGGAGCAGGCATGGAAGGTTATGGGCAGACTATGGGCTGGGGAATATGTCAGGATTAATAGGCCAGTGAGGCGCTTGATTAGCTCTACCCTGGCAGCTGCCTAGTAGTCAGCTTCCAGTATAAACAATCTTATAACTCTGGGGCTGATATTTCCAAAGCCTAAAATATGAAGGCCATACTGTGCTCTTTCTCAATATCATGACCTTAATAGGTTTCCAGTAAGAGTTGTAAAAATTGTCCCTGCACCCGCTCTGCTCTGTGACTTAAAAACATCTGTGCAATAGTGCATGGCTCACTGTCCTGGGCAGGATGCAGTGAAGCCCATGGACTAATTGGAGAAGAAAGGTCTTTGATGTGCCCCACATTAATGACATCTGATGGTCTCTCTAATGAGGTGCTGAAGCAGATTTGTAGTTTTGAAGCAAATTGTATCAGGTACTGGTTGTGGCTAATTGTTCTTATAGTAGAATAGAGTAGAACATAATAGAATATTTCAGTTGTAAGGAGCCTACAGTGATCATCTTCTCCAACTGCCTGACCAATTCAGGGCTGACTAAAAGTTAAAATGTGTTGCTAAGAGGATTGTTCAAATGTCTCTTAAACACGGACTGACTTGGGACATCAATCATCTGTGTGGGAAGCCTGTTCCAATGTTTGACCACCCTCTCAGTAAAGAAATGCTTCCTAATGTCCAGTCTAAGAATCCTCCATACCACTTGGAACCATTTTTATTTCTATTTTTCATGTGGTCAGATAAACTGTGCTTAGGTGACTGAGTGTACCGGCCTGTTGGGGTTCATACTGAAGAAAATAAACAGGACAAAGAAGAGTATTGTACTCTACTGTGAAAAGCAGATGAAGAAGAAGATTTGTAGAGGACAATGGTCAAAAGGTCCCAAGTGCTTTGTTTCAAGGAACATGGCAGGACATGTTATGGACACTTTCTGATGAGCCTTGCCACCTCTGTGGTACCCACTGGTTAGTTCCCTAATGCCATCAAAATTGAAGCAAGGTCATACTGAGGCAGTTCTACACAACTGGAAGGAGCATCAAGGGAACATAAGTGACCTTTGGACTTATGGGGTCCTGGCCCTGGTGATGAAGATGGTGAAATAGGAATGGGACTGCCAACAATTTCCTTGGGGGGGAGGAAGTCCCATTTGTCTCTTAGAGCCTTGCAATGCTATTGATATGGGATATTGAAAAAAAGTCACTTCCTGACATTGGCATTGCAACACCCTCCCCCAGTGAAATTCCTGCTTTAACTTCAGTGGTTAGCAGAGCCCCAATTTTCAGCCAGCTGTTTCCCCACAGGTTGCTCTGCAGGTCAGGTCACTTGCTGCCAGAACCCTCTAAAGAGGATTCCTCTATCTGGATCATGCCGTGTAGCAAAGCCAGCGGCGAACACTGGATTCATTTTCTGTGTTATTGTTAGAGTGAGCTCTTTATAGCAATTCAATTTTCTTTTAAATAAATCCCATTTGGAAAAACAAATCCTGCCCATAAAAGCATCTCTCTGTGCTGGGTTAGTTTTCAGCATACCGTACACAGCTGTATATTTGAGTTTATGTCTCCAGGCTAAACTCTCATTCCTGTGTGCAACCAGTGTACTCATGCCAGAGCAATGGCAAAGCTGTTTCTTGTGACTCCTGGGGTTTCATTCGGTCTAATGGCATTAGGGAGGATGGAAGAGAAATAAGCTGGGAAGGTGAATAAGCCAGACTGTTTGTCCCAGGGACTTCTGTACAAAACAGAAAGAAACTTGGGCCCAAGTTCATACCCATAAAGCGTAAGATAGTAGTGATGCTTGTGTTGGCTTTCCCCCAGTCTTGTGGGCGTTGCCCATGTCCTGCCAGTGCTGTCCAGTTTTGGGACCATTTGTGCAATCCTGTTGTCTTTCTGTATGCTGTCCCACTTCCCCCGTGCACTGTGGAGATAAAGCATCACCTGTAACCCACCCAGCACTGCACTAGAACTTTCCTGAGAGCATTTTATAATTTTTTGAATCCAAATAAAAGTGTGTGACCAGAGCATTCATGTTTCCATGGAGGACAGTCCTGCAATATGGCAGTAGACATCACAGGTTCTTTGCCTTTGGGATATTAGCTGTGTTCAGTAAGATGTAAATGCTAAGGGAGAACATGTAAAAGGACTATTAATTTTGCCAATTAAGGAAAGTTTTCTGCCATTTTAATTTGCTCATAGTTAACCCCTGTTTCTGGAAGTTCCCAAAGGGTGAGCAGCCAATAAGTGACTTAGACCTCCTTGTATTCATTACAAAAAAATTACCTGCACTTCAGTGAATGCTTGTCCATGTAGCAAGTAGCCCAGGTCTACATAGAAAGACAATGGAAAGGTATGGGTTGTTCCTCTACTTGTGTAGAATTCCAGGAAGAAAATGGAGCTTCCTGTTAAATTTACTGCAGGACTTCACAATATTCAGTAGTCTGATATCAAAGATGGTCTCACTGGGCTGTAAGGTCTAGTGAAGGTGGCGATCTTACTCAGGATGCCCCGTGGGTCTCCTCACTTCCAAATCAATGCTTTTCCAGCTTCACTGCCTCAGTTCATCAGCCCTTCCTGCACACACCCACATGCTGTGGAGGACCCAGTGAGTTTGTGCAAGAGGTGTCTGACTGTGTGAGTCACTAAGAGCCCTGTGATATGAGTCTGTTGTCTTTGAATTCCCCTTGAGATGACACAGTAAAGAACCTAGTTACTAAGGTGTGTGTTGCATCTCTCCTGTTTCCCAAGCCTTCCACTTCGCTGCTTCATGCTCTCTGAAAACATTCCGCTTACGGGTTAAGCCTCACTGCTCCATGCAGACTGTCTCTTTAAATTCCTTCTTTCCTTTTTTTTCCCTGCAAGAGTGAGATGAGAAAAAGCAATTGTCCCACAATTGTTGCCAACTCTCTGCTGGCTGACAAATGTAAAGTAAGCAAAATATAGATTTTGTGAAGGGGGGATGCTCTCAAAAGAAACCATGGGAATAGGAGTGCATTCGAAACAAAAGCTCTATTCATCATGGGCTTCATGTTAGCATTTCAGTGTGCAAGGCACAGTGAATCTCCATTGTTGGGAAGTCTCAGCTAAAGCAATAGTCATCTGAAGATAGAATTTGGAAGGAGTGAAGAGGCACATCATCATCACGTCTGGAATTATGTCACACTGTTAGTTAACAACAGTATAACGATACTTTGAGTTTTTAATTCAGCTTCAGAGGATGTCATTAGTTGAGGGTCACAATTAAATTTTGTAAGACTGAAGTAATTTTATTTCCACGTGTAATTCTTGGTCCAGAGGAGCATATTTCTTCTTCTGTCTATCCTGGCTAAGAGCGAATTCAAAATTCTATTCTGGATATTGTTTCTGCAGAGGGCATAGGGTGCTTTTTTCATCAACTTTGGAGTGGTGGAGGGAAACCTCCTTTTACATTTTAGCCAGAGCACAGTATGAAATATTTTAAAGCGGTTTTTCATGCTCTGCGGCCTATCTGCCACTGTTGAGGGGGTGGGGCAAGCTTTTTAGATGCCTCTTTAAGTAACTCAGAGCAAACTCCTAGTGGGACTTAGTCCTCAGCACACAAAGGTGGCCAAAGGCTCCTGTTCCTGCATTGCTTTTGACCTCCTGATCATCCTTCCTTCTGTTAAACAACGCAACAGTTGTGAGAGAAAAGTGCTTCAGTTCCTGTGGATTGTTGCAATTTGCAAGAGGTTCAACGTTTCTATAGCTCCTTCAAAAACAATTTCCTTGCAAAAATAATTTAAAAGCAATTGAAAAAGTAGTCCCTTTATTTCAAATGGCAGGTGCCAGGCTCAGGCTGAATTAGTGAGCTCAGATTTTCATTATGATTCTCCTATCTTAAGAATTAAGTGTAATATGGGTTCTGATAATCTGAAAAGTCAGCATGGAGTGGCTGAAACAAGAAAAGAGAGAGAGTGGTGATTTTCAGACTTGGGTCTTCAGTATTGTTGGAAGCCTCTGGTTCAAGCTTGCATCCAGGTCAGACCCTCTGCAGCATTTCTTCAGCAATTCATGTCACACTAGACACACTTTGCATTTCCTCATGTAGATGTTTTACTAGCTGTGTTCATGTCCGTGAGGAGAAATAACAGGTGTGTATGATTAGTAAGGTGTTTTCATAGGACTGAAAAGGAAAATAGCTCAAGTTTTTCAACTGAGGTAAATATTTATTGCTTGTGTCAGTAGCATATTCGCTTTCCTTAGTGTATTTGTTCTCCTCCCTCACTCCCTCCCTCTCCACTTACCACTCTCCATCTTTACATTTTTGTGTGACATGGAAGGGCCTGATAGAAGTTTTAGAAAGGGAGCCTTTTGCAGACCTTTGAAGTGTGGTGGTGTGATGGCCAGCAGTGCATTTGCTAAAAAGCAGGAGGCTTCCTTGTACAGTCCCTTGTGCTTCAGTCTAGCCTGAGCTGTCTATTTGCTTGGCAATTTGCATCTGCCTTATGAAGAAAGCTGGGTCTGTTTAGCCTGTGTGATCCTTTGAAATTATCTCTCCTGTCACTAGTAGTTGCATTACCACCTTGCTATCACTGAGTTAATTTCTTCAGACAGGCTTTTACATGATTGTCTTAGATACAGGGTATCAGAAAATGGGGATGCCTGATCTAGCATAATTTTCTTTCTCTAACACCCATGACAGCAGATGCACAAGGAAAAATGAAAAAATCAGAGGACATTGGTATCCCTCTGACATTAAATGTCATGCCCAAACTCCAGTTGCTTGGTCCTTCGGAATTTCCTGAAGCAGAGACAGTGTCTCTGTACAACATGCAAACACCTGGAGGCCAACCATTATCAGCAGCACAGAGGAAATGTCATTGCAAAAGAAACATTGAGTAAATGACCCTACCATATGTGACATGTGGGTGGATCTTGCATTGTGGAATACACCAACTGTGAGACCAGCAGTGGACCTCACTCTTGTAGCAGAGTGGGCTGCCAAGGCTGACCAGCACTTTCCATAACTGCCGGCATTAGGACCGTCTCTTGCAGCTCTTTTAGTGGAAGTTACTGTGTAATGTGGCTGAAGGCCTTACTGACCAAACCCCACTCAAAACAGGGGCAGAAAAGCTGGGATCCATGAGGGACCAGTCTAGGGAGAAGTGTCCTGGGAGGCCTGTGCCCCACACTCAACACAAAGGCTGTTAGATTTCCAGCAAGAAAGAAGACACATCTTGAAACCAGGCAAAACGTTTTTCTGCCCTTGTTGCTACACTGGCTCCCATGGCTTGCTCACAGTGACTGGTGTGATATTTTACCCAGTAGGACTCCAAATGGCATTTTATATACACTATGGGTAAAGCGCTCTACAATCTTCAAGAAGAAAAAGGAAGGTTGCTTTCCTCCAGAATATTTTCTAAGGTAATGCATCTGTGATTCAAACCAAAACAGTTTTTTTAGACAGAAAGTAACAGTAATTATGCAAATTGACTTTTTGGCTAGAACAAACGTCTTAGCTTCTGTGAAAAATGCCATGAGATTTTTAATGATGATTAATGATCAGCGTGCTGGTTTCATGTTTTGCACAAAAGAGGGATGAATGAATCATAAATGCAAGAGCTCGAAAAGTTTTGTAGGAAGCGATCGTCTAATCATCTTCAAAAAGACAGGATCACATTCATGTTTGATGGTTAAAGACTCTTGAAGAAGACTTCAGTAGCAGTAACTTAGCTGTTCACTTGCTTCTTTCCTCATGCTTCCAGGTTTCCCCCCTTTTTCGCTGCATTCCTGCCAAACAAGAAAACTCATCCTAAGCCATTCTCATGATGGATGCTAAGCAGTGCTCAAATCTCGTAAGCCAGATTCTGCCCAAAAGTTTTTGGTAACTCATAATTGGAGCATTTTTGCAAAGATAACAACCTCTGGATCAGTCATTTTCCCAGTGCCAGGAAAATACTGTGTTGCTTTTTACTAGGCACAAAGCTGCCATTTTCTCTGAAAACATTTTATGATGGTTTAATTAAGTTTAGGAGGTAGCCCAGTCATCTCCTTTAAAAAATGTGTGCTTACGGAAATAGCTAAAAGTTAAGCAAATGAGTATAAAATGACACCCTTGTCTAGGTAGGACTAATCATCCTGACTGCAAGGAAACTTTTATGGCAAGGTCATTATATACAGCCTTTGAGTAGCTCCTCTGGAAAGGAGATGGTTGCTCAGGCTTTTAAGGGTTTGCTTGCAAATAGATGTCTACGTAAGGCATCCCCAGGATTTTTAGAATTATTTAGAAAGCCATCAACTGAACAGCATCCTTTATGTTTGAATTTCTGTAGCTGTTTTCTTTTATAGTGTTTGGATGAAGGACACTTGAACTGCACTATCCTAGGGGCCGTGTTGACAATTTGCCAGGCTCTTGAGCGCCACATGTCATTTTTCAAAATATGGAGCAAATTGCAGCTGGTGCTTATTTGGATATGGCAGGTTGCTTCACTTAACTATGCAAGAACGTTACTATGCCCACAGAGGGACGTGTGTTTTGACAGAGCTATGGTTATGCCAGTGTGTCCTGGGTGTCCTAAAATATTTCTTCCTGTGCCCTGTTTTTGTAAGTGGGGATTTCTGAGTAATTTCTGAGCAGGAGACGTTGCATCATGGGATAGTGTTAGGAAAGTTGTCTGAACAGCTGCAGCTGGTGGACTTCATCACCAGCACCATATGCTGGATGCTCCTCCAGAGCTCTGCTGGATTCAAAGGGTCATCATAAATAGCTGAAGCAGCTCAAGGCCTCAGAGTATATAGATCAGAAAGCAGCAGAGAATCAATCCAATATTACAACCAAGCAAAGTTAGTTAAGTCATTTGCAGGTAAACAGAGAAGCTTGTCCTTGACTTCCAGAGGGCTCGAGCTAAGGTGTGGCTACATGTGTCAACAAGTCATCAACTTGGGTTTCTGTGAAATAGCTGGGATCATTTAATGTGTTTTTAAAGCCATAATCGTTGTTCAGAAGGACAAATCATGTTAAATGTTGTGCTAACAAGTATGTTTGCTAACATAAGGCTTTCCTCCTGCGCAGATAAGGCTGAAGTATATAATTCCAGATAGCCAGAGCAGGGAGTTGTGCACATCTCCTACTAAAAGCAATACTGTGGTCTTATCACTGTGGCAGTTAGGCTGGTGCCAGACAGGGTGACTTATCCCATTGCACCTTACATTTAATTACCTAATGTGAAAATAATAATAGCAACTCTAACCCTATGAACCAGACATAAGGCTTGTTTGTACATCCACATCACCTTGTGCTTTGTGCTCCTGGACTGTGTCTCATGGCCCTGAGCAATAGCTACAAATAATAATAACAAAAAAGGCAGTTGTTGCCACTAATGTGATCCTATGTTGTTAAAATTTACAGGTTGCCCCAAAGAAATTCAGGAAAGCATAGTACTTACTGCCACAGAGTAGTTCATATTATCCTGCTTTCTAGACCAGTCCAGTAGACCATACCAACAAAATGCAGGCCTATTTCTAATTTCTGTGCGAGCACTGTGGTTTCAATGTCTATCTTCAGTGTCGTTCTCAATGGCAAGGACCTTTCACTGCCAGAGTGGGAGCTAACAATTTTTTCTTCAGGGCTTTCAGCAGGGATCTCAAGTCTTCTTGTGTGTGTTTGCATTAAGGGACATTGCCAATACTGGAGCTTACCTCAGGCAGTTAACTTTCTTCTTCATTGAGGACTGGAAAATGAATCAGTTCTTGGACCTTCACTGTTGAACATCATATAGTTGCTTGAAAATTGGAAACTACATTCACTGAAGACTTCCATTTTTGGCGCAGAATATAGCAATGTATCATGCCATGTGATAGGTAGGTTGTCACCACACATGTTCCTGTGATCCCTTTAGATCTTCAGCTACAATATCAAAATGTGTAGGTTATGTAGGAAAGTACAACTCATGATTTGAATGGTTGTAGTGCAGCACAGTTAGAGCACCACTGCCTGCTGCAAAATGCAGTAGCTGCTTTTGCATTTTATAAAGAAACTTGGTCAGGACCAATATTTGTGGCTTTAAAAGGTTGAAGACAAGTTGAAGATTTCACTGAAAGCTACAGAAGTGAGTTTCTAGCTGCCCACATGGTTTCTGTCTTGAAACAACCATTAATAAAAGTGATACTGGGCAAACTACATTCAGAAAGGCAAATGAAGGAACCCAGCCACAGAAGGGACCTCTGGAAATCATCTAGTGCAAACCCTTGCCAGAGCAGGTTCATTTAGAGCAGGCTGCACAAAATTGTATCCAGGCAGGTTTTGAGTATCTCCAGAGGACACTCTACAACCTCTTGTGCAGCCTGTTCCAGTACTCTTGTCACTCTAAAAGTAAGTGTGTTTTAGATGTCTTTCAAACACGGACTGTTTTAAAATGGAACAAAGGTCAAGCATTTCTAAAGCTGTGTCCACCCTTGCTATGTAGATCTCAGTGTAAAATTCGATTTGCAGAGTCGATACCCCACATTGCCTCTCCTTTCTTACTGTTTTCTAACTTATTTTGTCCTGGACTTTCCTCTTCAGTCCCCTGAGTTTGCCATTTGGTGATCAAAAAGGAGATAAACAGAGAAATCATGAGGCCTTACTATCACCTTACACTCACTTTTAACTAAATACTCTCATCAGACACTCCTGAAATCTGAATGTGGCAGAGGAAATTAGCGAGTGATGAAGTGTAGTGGTGATGCACTTGGCAGTAATTACAGGCATTGAGGTTCCAAGATCCTTTGAACTGCATAGAAAACCCAGAAGTGTAATATGAAGGAGCTGGATCATACATCTTGTGCTGGAGGAAAAGAAGTTGCCTTCAGATTAATGATAACTGAAGGTTTATGAAAGATTGTTAGACTATCTACTGTGGTTTAGTGCAGAAACATGCATTATCTTGTTTGCTAACTGAGTTTTTGCTGTCAGTGCTTGTTTTTTTTTCTTTCTTTTTAAGTGAATCAGGATCATTAGGGATTGGACGGGACCTTGAAAGATCATCCCACTGTGTGCTCACTCAGTTGGATTTCCCCAGCTTTTAGGGGGAACAGAATATACATTTCAGCCTCTTAGGTACAGGGCATATGAAAGTACAGAGCTAATGCACTGGCTCCTTTCTATGCCACTAGGGTTTTTGCAGGGCAAACTGAGACATAAGCTAAGATCTTGCTGATGGCATTAATAGAGCTTCTTGCCATTCAGCACAACTTTTCAGAAGGCAGATTAGCCAGCATCTGGACATATTTTCAGCAGAGGGAGAATGCACCAGGGGACTGTAAACATTCACNCCCCCCCACTCCACCCAGCTCCAGCCCTACCCTGTTTAGACTCATGATTTACTGGGCTTCCTTGAACTTGTGTCAACAGGACCCTGATGTAAACATCTCCACAAAGCTGTGACCTGTAGAAGCAGGTAGGAGATGAGAATGGGGTTGGGGTGAGAGTTGTGTCATGTTTGCAACTCTATTTTTAGCCCACTGCCTTGTTATGGAGACTACAGTTCCTCACTCTCCAGAACAGCAAGAACCAAATCTCATAGAAGACAAGAGGAGCCTTTCTGTTGACTTGTATGGTCTTTGGCTCAGGCTGTATGTTTGCTGTGCAAACTGAAGGATAGCCCTCATAAAACCCACCCAGTGAAAGATTTTCCTCCAGGCACATGGAGGTCCTGCTCTGTGGGTGATCTTTCCTTGTAAATGAAGGCAGATATGTAGTTCCTTGCCTAAGACTGTGTGTTGCTGCAAAACTAAAGAGAAGCTGACTTTATCAAAGCCAAGCAGGGAAGTATCTGGCTTCAGACACATAGGCACAGCTCAACACCTAGCCCAGGGGAGCAGAACTTCTTGTTTTGTTGTTCTCACCAGGGCAGCTCACAGTATCAAACTTCAGCCCATCTGGGAAGATGAGATCTACTTCTCTGGGAGGCTTGAGTAGAAGGCAGGCAGGTGCAGAGAGGTGTTGCCTTTGTGCAGCTCTTGAAGGTTATTTGGAAAGACAAGTGTCAATCAGTGGTTATAGCATCCCTTCTAACTTGCATTGTGGAAATGTCAGCAATGCTGACCACTTTTCCATGGCGTTTAGTTTGAAATCAGGTTTCAGCCAGCTACAGGATCACGATGACCATCACTGGCTATTTTCTATTATTTATTTATGAAGATGAATAGTGAGATTGTTTTGGGTGTTCTAAGTGCTTACTTTCTGCCTGAGAACAGATGGTTTTCTTCAGGACTGCATCTGTTCCTGATACTTTTGTATTTGTAACATGATTATCTCCAGAGTAATTTCTGGAGGCAGTATTACATACATGAAGTGAAATCTCAAACTGAAAAGCTTGGATAGCGTGGTTGCTGTGAGGAGCTCAGATAATATCTTGGGTTTCCCCTGAAAAACAAATTCTTCCCAGTGAAAGTAAGACAGTGGAAAACCAAATCTTATTCTTTCTACTAACGTCAACTCTGATGAGCTCCTCTACAGAAAAAAGTCTGCTTCAAACCGCAAGTATAAATAGCTTTGTTCAGTTTGCAGTGGAACTCTAAGTAATTGACCTTAATTTCTTGTCTTCCCAAACTTCTGCCAGGTAAAATGATGATTTTGTGTTTGAGAAGGCTGAGTGCTTTTGGAGATAGTTGCAGACACTGTGGATCTGACAAGATTTTTTGAGGCAGTACCACAGTATAAATGTTAAACAGCATTTCAGTAAACAGCCCTCTAATGAAACTGTGACATTTGCTTTCTTGGAAGGCGTGGAAATAGTTTGAGGTGGTTTTCAGAGTAAAGCAAGGATTTCCTACACCTTTGAATAAAATTTTAGTTTGATTCACGTGGTGGCATAAGGTTTAGGTACACACTTGTGTTTTGTGTTTGCTGTCCTTTCCAGGAGAAATCTGAGGCAGAGGACTGAGTCCAAATATTTTTAAGTTTTCATGCCAGTAAGGTGTGGATTAATTTACAGGTAAATTCAAGCAGCCGAAACACTCAGCCTTTGGGTGAACAATTCATATTCACACAGTTTAGATTTCCATGTTTTATTTATTGTTGGGGAAGGCTCAGTGATTATTTACTGTGAAAAGAGGTGACTGTGATACACTCAGCAGCTTCACTGCACTGTCTTTGGTTGTGAGCCTTCATGCTGAAAGGGATCATAGCCAGAGTTGTCCTCTTGGAGCTTTGAGCGTCCTAAGCCATAAGCAAAATGCTGTGTGTGGAGAAGGGGGAAAGCAGAGTAGGAGTGTCACAGCATGTCAGTGTCAAGATTACATGTCCCTGTGGACTCTAACATCAGCAAAACCTCCCAGCAGAAGCGTATGGAAGGTATCATAGGACTAGGAAAGGATTATAGAAACAAGTGGACAGGTGGAAGACAGCAGAGAAGCATGGACAAGGGTTACAAAGAAAGAAGGTGGAAAGGCATGTGGCCGTTTGATGTGAAGAGCAAAGGTATTTCAGCTAGGTGTGCAAGTAGGACTTGTTCACCCTTCTTTGGTTATAATCCCTATTGGAGTTTGACAGTATGGCAGAAACATGAGGGTTTGCACAGCCTCCTGGAGAAGAGATCCTGTTTTGGACAAGGGATGCTGGAATCTCCAGTGACCTAGAGAAGAGACTGCAAATAGCATTAGATTGGCATGCTCAGCACGTAATAAAAATTCCTCGGAGTCGCAGATCTTGCTTATTAGGTGTTATTTTGTCCCCTCTTTCTGCCTATCTCTATAGTGTATATGAACCACAGCTGTTGAGAAGGAAAATATTCAGTTGCTCTGGAGAAGCAAGAGGGAAAAATAAATCATCTTTCCCCTGACCTCCTCTGTTGCTATTGACTTACCAGTGACTATGCTAAGGTTAAAACCACACTTAAAACCTTGTAAATGACAAGGAATTTGCTCTCAACTGGAGCTCCCTGACACTCGTGGCAGATAAATTTTTTCTTATTGCTAATAGCCTTTATGCTTGCAGGCAGCTCAGCCTTATGGTAGAATGGCTATGTTGGCTACTTCAGCAGAGTTGCTCCTGTTTTGTCCCAACACATAGTTCAGAGAGGACTACTCCACCAGGAGTTTCGCTACAAGAGTGGTGAGAACTGGACATTTGATTGACCATCTGGAACAAAGCTTAATTGTCCTCTGTACAACTGAGGGTGACATTTTCTTCCTGAGATGTTTAGTGATGTAGTAGTGCTTTATATGCCAGAGGATTCCCTCTGCCCCTCCTGGTTCTCCCTGCAGGTGTAGCTACACATACTCCCCAAACAAACTTGAACAGATAGTAAAGTTTGACTCAGAAGGCATGTGGATTTCTGTGAATAGATCAGATATAACCAAGGGCACAATCTCATCAGTTGGTCACAATCATATCTTCCTCTGGTTTGTACTCTAGATGCTCCTGCTCATCCGTGGAGCTACATTCCTCTACACAAGCTGAAGCCCTCTGCCTTCAGGCTGCCATTCTGCCTGGCAAATGAATGATTCAAAAAGGCATCCAAAGCCAATCACTGTGTCCTGTGGTGAAAGCAAGACTGGCTGTATTCATTCTTACTTGTCACTTGCTAAAATATGTCTTCCTGATTAAGTTAGTGAACAAGAGCTAGTCACACACCACAATATGAAACAAAGAATCTAAAGATGCATATTCAGCTCTTCATGACCTTTCCTCCTTAATGATCAAATTTATAGGGTTGGTGGGTTTTGGGTTTTTTTTGTTGTTATCGTTAAATACCTCCTGTCTTAAGAACTACTTTTCTTTTGGCTGGTCCTGCTGACTTCTGTGTGAACAGATCAGATGTGAGCAAGGACAGAATTCCAATCTATCTTGCTCAGACAGCACATATTTCTGGTTTGCTGTAGCTGTTTCTATCACATTGTACATACAGAGGACGTGTGTAAAATCTGGATAGAGCATAGTACACATTGTACAGTACATGTGGTGTCATTGGCCTACACTGCCTTTTGTTTGCCTCTTAAGCCTTGAAAATAAAATAGCTTCACAGATTTTAAACCATCCAGTCTCTACTCGCCAATGGGAAAATTGAAACTGGATTATATGATCATTTCAAATATCACAATTGTTACTTATGCTGCATCAGGTCCTTTTGTTTGGAAAAATAGAGGAATATTTGGGTTTGGTTATTTTATTTTTTTCTTTTTTTCTCTCTTTAGTTTTTCTTAATGAAGTAGAGTTAAATATCACTACCTGTGAAGATTAAAGTTAATGAAAAATTACAGGTTTAGGAACCCATGAAAAACTGACTGAAAAACAGTTGACTATTAGAGCTTTACATCTATGTCCTTGTCCAGGAAAAGGTTGGAAAATTGTTTACTTGAGTGTGCTGCTAATTGAAACCTAAAGAAATCATACTGTTGCAAATTCTCCTTTGTCATTTGCTGAATTCCATTGCCAGACACTGTATTTTACCTTCTTGACCAAGATTACAGTGGATCATTTTATGGGTTGGTTATGTAGTAGTATCTTTCAAGGGGGATTAACTCACTTCTCTCCCTTCTTTATAGCTGTTAGGATGTTTTGAGTACTTTCACATTTGTGTTTTCTCTTGCTCTCTTAATTGTTTTTGTCTTTGTAGTATTTTTTTTTCTTCATTCTTCTCATTTGAAGCTATGTCTTGAAGTTGGGATCCATAATACTGTCTGAACTATCTTTTATACATTCTGATCACCACTTCTACTCAGTATTGTCTTTGTATCCAAATAATGCATTAGCTGCTTTTGCCATAAATTTTTCCTGAGAGTTCAAGTTGACCTGGTCATCCTAAAGCTTTAATTTTGATCCTCTGTGCTCTTCTAGCCTCAGATGTATTTGCATTTCATCAGCATACAGTGGATGATGCATCCACCCTCCTGCCTAAGGAGGATGTTGAATCACCATCCCTGGGCGCATTTAAAAGTCATGTAGATCTGAAGCTTAGGGACACAGTTTAGTGGTGGGACAGCTGAGTTAATGGACTCAATGATCTTAAAGATCTTTTCCTACTTAAATGATTCTATGATGCATCTCCAAAAGTCATCTCTATTCTCATGATATTCAGTCTCCACAGTCTGCTTTTTTTTCTGCCCTTTTTGTGCTACTACTGATAATTTTTCCTTCCCCATACAGCAACCGACTTATCCTGAACTGGAAATGGATTTTTAAATGCTGCTCTATTGATTTTGGCTTGATGCATCCCTGGTGTTCCATTCCTTTAACTTCAGTTTTTTGCAGGCTGTGTTTTTTAAAGACTCATGAGATTCTTTATCATCAATCTTCTCCCTGTTTTTCAGGGAACCTATATATATGTGTGTGTGTGTGTGCTTTTTCTTTATGTTTTAATAGTTCTTTCATATATAATTTTCAAGACAGCTTTTTGCCACTGAGAAGTTCAGACTGCATGGGTGCCTGGGTAAATTGTCCAAGTAATCCCTGGAAAGCAATTTTTTATTATAAAAGCCCAACCCAAACTCCATACTTGTTATGCCCAGAGGTTTAAGGAGAAGTCATTGCCTTTGCTAATGGCAGTGGATAGTCAACCAATAAAAGCATATACTCCTTGAAAAATCCTTATGGTCATCCCATCCTATCCAAGCTCATTAGTTTGAGCTTGTCATAGGTAAAGGTTGTAAATCTCTCTTTCTCGTAGCCTGGAAGCATTTAGTTTCTCCTGCATTACACACTGCAGCATGGCAGAGCCATTATAAAGTCTCCACTTTTCCTGAGACAGGTTTATCTTTGGAGGAGACTAGATGTTTAATTCATCAACTTCTAGGAGAGGAGTATGATTGCTAGCAACTTCCTGATCTCTCACAGGTTACTCAACATGTATACTCAGCATCTTTCTGTTTCTGTTGGCTCATCAGATTCTGAAGGTAAATGTGAAAGCCACAGGTTTCTTCACTTTGTCTACCCTTTATTAGAAACTAGGATGCCATAGGCCAGGTCAGCACATTTTGTTTTTTTCTACAAGAATGCAAATTTCAGTGTTAATTCACCTCAAGCTTGTAAAACAATTGTCCTTTCCTTTCCCCACCATGTTGCAGACATGAGTGAGTAGTCATGCAGAATAATCATACAATCATGGAATTGTTTAGGTTGGAAAAGACCTTTAAGATCAAGTCCAACCATTAACTCAACTGTCCCAAGCCCACTGCTAAACCATGTTCCTAAGTTCCAGATCTACGTTTCCAGGGATGCTGATTCAACAATCTCGCTGGGTAGCCTGTTCCAAGGCCTGATGGAACTTCTTCCATGAAGAAATTTTTGCTAGTGTCCAACCTAAACTTCTGCTGGCATGACTTGAAGATATTTTCTCTTGTCCTATCACTTGTTCCTTCTGAGAAGAGACCAGCACCCCCCTCTCTACAACCTTGTTTCATGTAGTTATAGACAGCAATAAGGTCTCCCATAATAAAGCACTAGGAAGTCTCAACACCATTATGTTGCACAGTTTGCTCTTTGATTTCTCTGAAGGTCGACTTCCTGATGCATATGCACAAAAATCACAGCCTTTTGCATATTACAAAGCTGTGCAAGCACAATTAACTTAACCTGAAATTTGTCTTCTCCTCTAAAGCAAAACATACATAAGCTTTTAGCTTCACTGCACCTGTGTATGGCGTCTCTGGTTTTTAATGCAGTGAAGAAAAATAAGTGCCTAATCTTCTCTAATGAGGAAGCTGACCAAGGTGTGCCTGCGGTTTTATTAAATGTGCTGTGTAGGAAGGATGAAAGGGAGTATAGAGGAGGAGAGGTTTGCTGGAATCATGGTCCAGTTGTTAGGCTAGTGGGGCATGCTATATTTTCCATTTCTCACATTGCCAGTAGGCACATAAGTAATCGTGTGGTAAGGGGAAGAAAGGAAGGTACTGAAAAGAGTGCAGAGGGTAAGGGTGTCAGGTTTTAATGAATGCTGTGCACCAGTCCAGGTGTTGTTCCCAGCAAAGTGTCCATGTGTCACTTATTATTTAGAGTCACTAACACTTGCTCAAGGTGCCAGAAAATAAAAACAGACGTTGACACGTAGCGGGCACAAGAAGAGGTTGCAGCAGCACAGACGCGAGGTTGGATTTCATGCTCCGGTGTTCGTTAACATGGCGCGAGGAGAATCGGTTTCAGAGAGGCCGACTGGGCTGCTCTCCAAATGAGGCATTCCACATGATTTCACATCAAACAATCACTGGAGTGGCACATTTGTTGTTTCCACTCGTGTGATAAGGCAGCAATGTGCTAGGGCATTCATTGAGGATTTATTGATGGGGCTATTTTCCTAATGTGTTTTAAGCTGCGCTTGTACAAATTCTGGATGGTGCATTACCATGTTTCACTGACTTGGAAAGGCACACAGCAGTCTTTCGTCCTGATCAGTTACTGTCAAATACTTTTCCCTAGGCCCAGAAAATAATTTCTCTTGCCTGGAGGAATAAATGTGTGCCACAAGAAAGGAGCCGTGCATAAAGCACACCACATCTGCCTATGAATTGCTAGCCACAGGAGAAGACCTATTTGGTGGTGTGTTGGTGAAGTACAAGGAATAAATGTGAGGCTTCCCTTCTGGGTGTTTTCATAGTAAATTTGAGCCATACTCAGTGAAGTTTTGCCAGGAGGAGGAAGCCTTGCCAGCTTCTTCCATGATCCAAGCACAAGTTCTTTATATGGCAATGCAAGGAAATTCATGAATGTAAAATTGATTTATGGCTTGGAGATGAAATAAATACAGCACAAGAAACCAAAAAAGCTGTTACAAAACAAGGGAATGGGAGTACTTTTCTCCTGGTATTTAATTATATTGGTAACAAGGTGGCATCAAAGAGCCCCAAAGAAAACTGGGACCTTATGGTGTTAGCCAGTGTAAAATTAACAGACAGATGGTTGCTGCCTCAACCAACAGAGTTTATGAAATCTATCTGAAGCTTTTTCCCAGCGACATTTTCTAGTGGAAAATGGAATTTCCATAAAATTAAAAATCCATTAATTCAGAAAACCGATTCTGCCAAAAATATCAGTTCTCTTGGGAAAATCCCAGAGAAATTTTATTTGAATATTCATGATTCAAATTATGTTCTTTTATTTTATTGAAGCTGACTCAACTTACTTTGTTGCCAGTTCAATAAGGAATTAAATTGCTCCTATTAATGCAGAGAGCACCTTCTAGCAGTTGTACTTGCATTCTTTCCCATGGGCTATTTTTGTAGTACAGTACCTGTATCCCTTGTCCAAACTTGTTTGATCTATTGCAAGAATCAGTCTTTCTGCAAACTTTTGAGAAGATACAATGGCCAGAAACTACAGCTCCCATTAGGCAGCCTGCATGAGGAGCAGAAGACAATCTAGTGACCAGCTTTTTCTATAGTGAAATTAAAAAGTTTGAGGATTTGATCCATTAGACAAATATTAAAAGGTATCACCATTATGGACTCCAGATATAAAATAAATGTTGCAATGTCAGAATTTACCATAAAGACAATTTTCCATTTTCACAGAATTACAGAATGTTAGGGATTGGAAGGGACCTCAAAAAATCATCTAGTGCAATCCCTCCGCCAGAGCAGGATGGCCTACATCAAGTCCCACAGGAATATGTCCAGGAGGGCTTTAAATGTCTCCAGAGAAGGAGACTCCACCTGCTTGGAGAGCCTGTTCCAGTGCTCTGTCACCCTCACTATGAAGAAGTTTCTTCTCATATTTATGTAGAACCTCCTACGTTCCAGCTTATACCCATTGCCATCATTGGATGACACTGAGAAGAGCCTGGCTCCTTCCTCCTGACACCTGCCCTTTTCATATTTATAAACACTCCTAAGGTCACTCCTAAGTCTCCTTTTTTTCCAAGCTAAAAAGACTAAACTCCTTCAGCCTTTCCTCATCAGGGAGATGTTTCACTCTCTTCATCTTTGTGGCTCCATGTTGGACTCTCTCAAGCAGTTCTATGTCCTTCTTGAACTGAGGGGCCCAGAACTGGACACAATATTCCTGATGTGGTCTCATGGGGGCAGAGTAGAGAGGGAGGAGAACCTCTCTCATTCAACTAACTACATACCTTCTAATCCACCCCAGGATGCCATTGGCCTTCTTAGCCACAAGGGCACATTGCTGGCTCATAGGCATCCTGCTGTCCACCAGGACCCCCAGGTCCCTGTCTCCTACACTGCTCTCCAACAGGTCAGTCCCCAACCTATACTGGTACCCGGGGTTGTTCTTGCCCAGATGCAATACTTAATACTTACCCTTGTTATATTTCATTAAATTCATCCCTGCCCAACTATCCAGCCTGTCTATGTCCTGTTGAATGGCAGCACAGCCCTCTGGGGTGTCAGCCACTCCTCCCAGGTTTGTGTCATCAGCAAACTTGCTGACAGGTCACTCTAATCCCTCATCTCTGTTGTCAATGAATATACTGAATAGTACTGATCCCAGTACTGAGTCTTGGGGAACTCTGCTAGACACAGGCCTCCAACTAGACTCTGTCCCATTGACCAATGCTCTGGCTTCTATATATTCTGCATTTATTTATCTGCTGCAGAGTACTTTTTGATATGTTGCTGGGGATTTGCCTTAATTCTGTTGGATCTACACATTTCCACAACCTGAGGTTATTTAGATCCTGGCTTTTGGCCTGGGCTAATCTTTAAGTAGTTCTCTCTTGCATAGAAAGGGGACTATCACTTATTTTTATGCATTACACTTACAAGAGACATTCTCATTTTCTTAGCTGAAGTAAATTCTTTTTGGTGAAGAGAAACAATAAGACTTTAAAACCTGGAGCAGAGATTAACTATTTTTTTTATATAAATACCTGAAGATTTTACAGATACTGCAGAATTTCTAAGTGATAACACTGCTGTGATCAAACAGGTGCGGTTTTGTGTTTAAACAATTCCCCTTCTTTGTGATCTTTTGCAGTAGGTGTGGCATTGAAAAGAGGGATTTGACAGTAAAATCCATCTCTGAAGGGAGACCAGTCTTTTAAGGCAAGGCTTGTAAGCAGAGCAAGTAAGGGCAGTGATTAGGATCTACCCACACTCTTTGATGGTGGAGAGGTATAGTGTTACACCAGGGGAGCACACATGAGTTCCTTGTGCAGCAGATGAGAGAAACCTCACCCTTTCTATCAGCAAAGAAGACAAATATTTAATTTGTTTCTCCTGAGACATTTTCATTATTGTGAAAGCAACAAAGCTTCTACATTCTCTTTTGATGTAGAAAAGACCATTACAGTTGAGGTTTTAGTTTAACAGATTTCTTGTGCCTTCATTTCAACGAGCACCAGCTTTACAAGAAACAGCCAGCTCTGCAGTGGGTGGAGGGACTACACTTCTTGCCTTCATCCTCTGAGCTACAAGGAAGAAGTCCAGCACCCCTGATCACCACAGGCTTGTCTCTTTTCTCCTTCTGGAGTTGGAGCATGGACTTGGAGGTGATAGAAAAGGAAGCCCTTGGTCATTGCTGAAGGGTTTTATCCTGCTTGCAGCCCTTGTCAGGCGTCAGCCTGTCTGCCGCTAAAGATGACTCTCATCCAACTGGGAGAAGCCAAGCCAAGGTGAAAGTCCTGGCATCACCAATGAATAGCATTGCCAGGTCTGGCTGTAGTTGCATATTGGGAAAGCAGAGCCTTGTCTGTGTGGGGAATGGCATGAGTTCAGCAGATGGTGGCCAGCACTTTGCTTGGCCCCTCTGGCCCTGACCTTTGCACTAGATGGGAGGCCAGGCAAGTGTTTGCCTTGGTTAAGTCTCGTCAAGGTTTATTCCTCTGGTAAGTCTAATCAAGGTTTATTCCTCATGGAAATGGCACAACCCCCCCAACTGTTCCCTTCCCACAGCTCTCAGTGTGCATTGGTGGTGTATGCTGAATAGCATCATTGGCAAGATCACTAACCCTCCTCCAAGAGAGCAAGGGTGAGGCGTCTTGCTGCTCATGTCATCAGTTGTCGTGGAAAAAGCCTTACTAGGGCAGCCTGTATGCTTTATCTATTTCCTAGCAAATTCTTAGTTGATTTGTCTTGGTTGACAAATACAGAGTAGAATTACCAACTCTCTAAGCACCTGTACTAAATGGAAATGGTTTAATATGTGTCATGTATCTATACACACACACATACATGTTATATATACAACCTGATGTATATATACTACATATAAATATATGTGTGTGTATATACATATATGGCATTAAAGAATTAGTGCTGCACTACACAGGTATTTCATCTCTGTGTATTAGCTCTCTACAACAGTGGCAAGAACATTAATGGGGACAGTATTTATCAGAGATTCCCTTTCTCATTGTTTTTAAAAATAATTTTCTGAAGATACATTCTCATAAACTAAATGGGGTCCTGCTGAGGCAAAGGCGCTGTTCTAAAGTCCATGTGCATAGGTATTGTAAAATAAAACCCCAAGTCTGCTTGGAGCTTTGTGTTCTCAAGAGAGACTGAGACTCCTGTGTTGGTTTGGTTGGAGGATAGTGGAATAGAAAGAGATAAACATTTGGTTGAAATGCCAACTGGAGTCCTAAATCTGAACTGCTGTAAAATACTTATTTACTTTGATGTGATCTAGTTGTTAGGTCCTCTTTGGTCCAGGATGAAATCTGCATCAGTAAACCTTATATATGTTCAAGTGTCATTTATTTCCCCTTAGTCTTGAGACAAAGGTCATAAGAGACATCTTTTTTCTGATCATAAGCTATGTCCCAATCTTGTTTCCACAGCTAAATACCTGGAATAACATGTGTTTAATAGATTTGCTTCAGATCTTCGTCCTTGTGAATGATACTATGAAGAACTCTCCCATTCTATGTAGCACACATTGTACTGACCCACCGAGTTGAATTACAGGTTCATCAAGGAAAATGTGCTTTCAAAAATGTGAGCGCATTCATGTGCTGGTTCAGTTTGATGGATGCAACATGTGGCTTGCCATAGTTTATTGTCAGAATATTTCACTGGTTAAAGCCAAGACAGAAGTTGATGCTTGGACATCACCCAGTAAAGAAACTGTATCCTTCTGCAGAAGGCACTTGGTAGGGCTGCTGGCATAAATATTTGTGTACATGCACATTTGCCCATCCTGGTACAGTACATCTCCTCACATGCTCTCCTTTAGCTTTTGCTCTGGAAAGTATCTCTGATCACACAAGGCAGAGGCTATATCCAGTAAAGTTTGAAGTAGTTCCTTTGTCCTCTTGAATTTGTATTTAAGGGTACTGTTTGTCAGTTTGTGGTTTGAGATCCACTGATAAACTAGTAATTTCTGGTACTTAACAGGAATTTAATTTAGAAACATTTAACATGAAGGTGACCTTGTAAATGAAATTCTGAATTAAATAGTTGGTCAGATATTTGTTGCACACTCAAGAGTGTAGCTGTGCTGCAGTCACTATTCCAAGCAGGCAACAGGAAAGACGATTGTCCCTCAACTGTTGTACATCACATTTTGTCAGCACTTTAGGAGAATAATATTACTCTGTAATGGCACTTTAAGGGGGAAATGCTAATTAATCACTCTGCAATTACACCTGTAAGACAATGGAAATAGATGGGTAAAGAAGAATTAATGAAAAGTAATTAATACTGGATAAGCAGTTTGGTACCCTGAAAACTCTCCCAATACTGGTATGTTTCTGCACTAGAAGTCTTAGCACATTGGGTCCTTATGGCCAACAACCAGACATGGTTTTCATGCAGAAGGGCAAAGAAAAAATATGACACCTGCTACTCCTTTCCTTCCTGGCCAGATTGTACAAGTTGTCTTTAAAAAACCCCCACAAACAAGCAATCTGTTTTTAGTGTTTCATTCTAACATATACACAGACCACAGTTGGGTTTTTTATTCCCTCTCATTTGTAAGCCTATCAGAGACCATTACCTGTTGGTCTCTGAAATGTGAATCTCAATATGTTTTGACTTAGATCTGCTGATGTGCAGATTCACACCCTGAACATAATCCAGTTACTTTTTCTAGTAGCACATTCACAAAACCTTTCTGTCCGCTTTATCCAGGAGAGAATCCATACAGGCAGATTAAGTCTCTGTGAGAACTGGACTCTCCCTCTTTCAAGGATGCCTACATTGTGATGTCTCTTGCTACAGATTTTTGTTCTATCCTCAGGTCCACAATCCCAAGCAAAGCTCTCCAGACAAGCAATTGGTAGGAATTTCTAATCTGCAGCACCACCATCTGCTGCTTTGCCCCTAGTTCATTGATGCATGAGTCTAGGGGCCCTGCTTAATGTGGTACTCAGTGCTTGCTAGAAGGAATAGTTGGTTTTGCATTTTCCACTCTGTTTCTTTCTCTTCTCGGCTCCATTCTTTTGTCTTGTTTTTGCATTATTGGTCATGTTGTCTGGTTTCTAGTAGCGTATTAGTCATGTAGGAAAAATGAACATAGTTGCAAAAAACACCACACAAAGGACTCATATGTTGCTTTCATTGCTTAATCCACTGCTGGGAATAATTGAGTGGGATTCCTTTTGTTTTTTTGCTGTTTGATTTGCTGGGTAAAAGTCCCCTCCTCCCATTCCTCACCCTGCAAGCACTGGTGGGCACACAAGTTTTTGAGAAATAAGAACTCAATCCCCAGTCCTTTGAAAACTGAGCCTGCTCCAGAGAGTCAGAAATGCATGGTTGAATGTATTAGTAGTTGTCACTGGACCTAGGTGCTTTGCAGACACAGGCAAAGATTGACCTAGACTTGCTACTAGAATTGGGAGAATCCCTCCTAAGAGAGCCATAATTCAGTGATGTAGTAGTAGAAAGAGCCTTAGAAAAGACATTTTCTGTCAAAAATGCATTTTCCTGATTCTATATAGCTGTTACAAGTTCAGCTTAAAGCCTCATTTGTCCAAATGTGTGTCATCACCCTTATTTTAGATAAATGTAGTGGTTCAAGGTGGGCTCAAAGCCACAGAGCTCCTATTAGCACCACTGGGTTTCAGCTTCTCTCGCCTCTGCAGTATGTGGTGATGTGAGATGATTTGCAGAGCTCTGATCATGTTAGTGTTCTGACTTGTCATTTCCTCAATTGCTTCTGCACTCATTGGATCTATCCAGAGCACAGGCAGAAGCATAGTGGTAGGAGAGCAAGACTTGCTGGTTGTTCTGCAGGGTAAAATGCTTCCGTGAGTTCCCAGACAGGCTCTATGAGCTGCTGGTGACATGCCCAAAACTCTGGGTATTTAGACAAGGGCCTGTGAGGAAAGTGCAGTTACTATTGCTGTGATGGTCTTTTAGAGGAAAGGCAATGTGGAATGTGTGATGTCCCAGAGATATGCTTGGGATCTTATTTGACCCATTGAAGTAAACATATCCATTGTGAGTATTTGGCCTTAATTGATCAATAGCTCCTCATTTAATCTACGTTGGATTTCCCCCTGCCCTTGAAAACAAAAAATAGCTGGATATGACATCTACTGGGACATGGGTTGAAGCTCCAGCATTTTCTTATATTGTGAGCATGAGAGAATCATGTGTCTTAAGGCACTGTGCAGTGGCAGGCTTGAGACTTCTTCCTTCTCTCTTCCCTTCTTGTCAAATCCAGTAACTAAATATCATCTGGCAAATAAACAAAAGTATGCCTTTATATGCACTTTATGTTCCCACAGAAGACCTAGAAAGGCACTTTTATATGCTAGGTAATTCTATTTATTTATTGAATATTATTGAATATTGATGTAAAATTGCCCACACTGATGTATCAGGGAGGTATGACCTTGTATGTATGTATATATATGTATATCTATATGTACATATGCTACAAATATGATGACAGGATGAAGATAGGACCTTAAAGAAGGTGATTTAAAAAACTGCTGTAAACCTTATCAACAGGAAGATTGAGAAGTGACTTGATTGCAGTGTGCAGGTATTTCATGAGCATAAGCTAGAGGATATTAAACAGCTTTTTAATTTAGCCAAAGAAAGGCATAAGCTGATAGGAGAGCTAAAAGGTGGGTTTGAACAAAAGCAAAGCAGAAACTAGCCAGGCAGTGGAGGTGAAAAACCCCTGGGACAAACTGCCAAGGGAAAGGATGGATTTTCCATCTTTTGATGTCTTCAGCTTATTTCTGGAAGCTTTCCTGGAAAATGTTTTTGCCAAATACAGCAGCACTGACTAGATGGGAGTTCAGATTAGATGTTCAAACAGTTCCTACTTGACTTAAAATCTATACATCTTCTTGTCACACAGGAGCGTGAGACAGAGGGCATTAGCACTGAAGGGAGGTTTGGCAGACCTGGCACATTCCCAGCAATGATACTGGTGTATTTTATAAACTTGAGGAAATCAACTTTGAATGGCTACTAAAATGAAATATTCTTGCTGTCTTTGGAAGGTAAAATACTAAAAATAAATGTCTTGGTTTTATCATTGCATAAGAGAAGTGAGAGCTGCCAACACTTTGCCTCTTTATTATCCTGAAAGAGGATAGTTATTTACATACCCAAATAAAATTTGGATGCTTAATTATGTCATACTCAATTAACATATCTTCCTTTTCCTGTATGGAACTGGCAATATTTGAGGTCATCCCACGCATTGCGTTGTAATAAATTGCAAAAGTCATGCCTCCTATTTCATTTTGGAAGCAAAACCAGTAACTCTCTTGCTGTAAGTTGTGTCTGTACAAAACTCAGTAGAGGCTGTGGCAGCTTTATTGTGCAGCCGTGCAACATTCCTAGCAGTAATATATGTGTGTGAAGGGAGAGAGCGGGCGGGAGGTAATTGTTTCACTGACAGAAAAGATATAGACAGATGCACAGAAGCATTCTGGAACAAAAATGGGGCTGCATCCACTGAAACAACAGATGCTGCCTTGTGGAATTATTTTTTCCATTATAGCTCCAATGTCATCTCCCACTTATCTCTCAGAAGTGCAAAAGGAGCTAATTTCAAGGGTACCTATTCTTGCCAGTGGCATTCCTCCTGCCTCACAGCCTCAGAAAAGGGAATGGATTTTTAACAGGCAGCATGGTGGGGGGACCATTTGTCTGCGATTAAGCCCAAGAAAGGAAAAGAAACTTTTGTCCAAGTGAAAGGGAAGCTTGTAGTACATGAAGCGGTGGAGGGATTAGCCATGTTGAGGGCTGTGTTCTGAAAAAGTGCTGAAGAGGGCCCAGGGAGGGGAGGTCTTTCTGTAAGAACTTTCTTCCTTTTCTCTTCTATTCTGCAGGTCTTTAATGGCTTCCCCGCAGTGGGGCACAGTGTAAGTAGGGGATCCTGGTCTTATTAGCAGGCTTTCAGCCCCCACCTTCCTCCAGACCAGCATCTCTTTATTCTGCCAGTTCATTACAGGTCCTGGCCAAGACTTCACCAGCTTGGGACTAAGTTAAAGAGAGAAAGAAAAGGGGGGGTGAGGGGGTGGGGGAGGGAAGAGGGTACAAAGCAATTAATTTGTGAGCATTCAGGCCTGAGAATATAGGCCACTCCAGAAGAAACCATCCCTCCAAAGAAAAGAGAACATAGAAACCTTTAACAATGTTTTCTTTCAAGGTTTTGGCTACTGTTGCATAAAAACCCTCCGGAGCTTTGATTTTTTCCAGTTCTAATTTGCCCGCACCACGGAATTTCTCCATAGAGATGTTTCCCTTCATTAGGAGCTTTCAGTCGTCCCCTTCATTCCCAAGTGCTCCTGCTTTGAAGACAGAGAGGCCTTTTTTAAAAAAGGTATCAATAGTGCCTTGGAGACGAAACGTGAAGTCCGTGTGCAGGTAAATTCCCTCTGTCCTTGCCAGGAACATTGGCTGAATATCGGCCAGTGTAACGGGCAAGTTGAGGCTCCAGGATCTGCCTCCTGCTGTTCCTATGGAACATTCCTTTTGCAGCCAAAATAGTTCTTGTTCTTTCAGGGGAGCATGATCAAAGGCAGAATTACTGCAGGTTTAGCTGGCACAGAAAGCTGACCAGGGAGCCCACTTTGCTTCTCTTGCACTAACACTTGGAAATTCATTTTTAAACACTAATTCTGGAGTGCAAACCTCTCTTTCTAGGTGTCTGAGCTCAGCATTCATTCCATATCTGGACTGAGGAGTTCACTGGAAATAAAGCTATTGCCATAGGGCTGATGGCAAAATTCTTATGCCGGAACCAACTCTAAGCACAGATGCTCTCAGAGCTATTTCCTCTGGAGCAGTGGGAGTTTTGGTGGGCCTGGAGGTCTGGTCTGGTTGCTTTACTGTACCAGCCTGCATACATAAGAGTGTCCAAATCATTCATCATTAGTGAAAGAGCCACAAATAAGTAATTACCTCCAACTAGGAACAAAATAATCAAGTGACAAGTTCCAGTTGTCTATTTTCACCTTCCTTGTGCACCTTCTTGTGGTTTCCTGGCTAGTGTGTACACCTCCATGGGTAAGGGTCTGTATAAATAACCTGTAAGCAGTTTAAGCATTTTTCAAAGTATTTGGACAGATGGAAGTGCATTGAAGATGGGGCAGTCTGCGCAGAAGCCATATTGTACCTCCTGTGAAACCAGCCATGTGCTTCTCTGGGCTTGTGTTTCTGTGCTAACTGCATTCACCACATTGTTGAAATGCTCAGCATATACTGCATTTTCACTAGAGATGAGCCACAGCTGAACAACTCACATGCTCATTTAACTGAAGAAATCAGGGCTAATTCTTTTCTGTGTTGTCTCCTAGTTTTGGGTGCCAATGTGTTTGCTGTAATCTGTTTGGCTTCTTTAAAATGCTCCTACCCATTTGCTCCTGATCTTATGTGGTGTAGAAGAACAATGTTCACAAATCATTGCAGGAGCTCCCTGTGAGAAATCACAGTTCAAATATTTATTTTGCGGAAGTCCCACAGTAGCATGCTGCCATTTGATTGCAGGCAAATGCAAAATAAAAGGTGTGTGAATGGAGAAGGAATGCAAACGCAGGGTGGGAAAGGGCATCCAGTCTGCATCAGCATAGCCTGAATTTATGAAATGAGTCTGGGATGATATCACTAAACTCCTGATGAGACAAAGCCTGGAAAGATTGGAACTTTGGCCACCTCACTGACACGTTCTCTCAAACATAAGAAGTTTTTGTCACACTTGGAAGGTTGCAGAGAGACTCGGTTGTTTTAAGAAGAGATTGAGATGAACTGATCTTACTACCTCATGCTGCCGTTTGTGCTGTGACACAGTTCTTGTGGGCTTTCCTGGCCCATTTGGAGTACTCCTGGGGTCCTGCTTCTTTGGGAAATGACCTTCCCTAGTGCTGGAAAGGGCAGTGATGCTGATTTGCCTTGGAGTAACCTGTGGTTAGAAACGTGGGTACCGAATTTATTTGCTCAAGGATTTGCTTAGTTGCCAAGTCACTCATTTCTATCTGAGAGCAGGTTGCTATCTTCACTCATTTTCTTTATTACCCTTTTCACTTCCTTTTTGGCCAATGTTAATTCAGATCTCTCATGGGTTCCCACTGGAATGACTGGAGAATGTTTCTCAATATTTTCCAAACTGTTTTCCAGCAAAGGCTGCCAGTATGAGGCACTGTAAACACCAACATGAGGTTCATACTGGCAGAAAAGCAACTCTGACTTCCAGTATCTTACCGCAGGATGAGCCATAAAACAAGGGGTGGAGAGTAAATTGAGAATAAAATTGTGATGAGTAGAGCTACGGGCAACATCTGCCTTTCACATCAGTGCAAAGGCAGAGCAGCTACCCTTTTTATTTTTAGCAACTTTACTTGCAAACATGTGATGTTCCACTGAATACAAGGTGGTCAGTGAAATGGATAGTTTGGCAAACTACTTTCCTCCTGTAGTCTAGTTTTGATGGAGTGAGGCTGAGCTGTGCCCTAAACCTGTGCCCAGGTCCCATACAGGCTGCTCTTCTCATACAGTTCACAGAGACATTTTGAGTTTTAGCCTGTAGGGAGAAAAGTTGAATTTTGGTTATGGAAGGAGTTAACTACTTAGATAAAATGACAGCACTCAAATCTTCCTACTTCTCTCCTTTCCACCCCCAGTGTGTGTATTCATTGGTATCTCTGGGTTTTGATCTGGTCCAAAAGCAAAAATGCTGAGCAGTAATAAAAATCAAGGTTACTACAGAACAATATTTAGTCAAGTGACTTGTAAAAAAATCTTACTTTAGTTTCTTTTACTTCAGACACATGAGTTTCATGACTTTTTCCAGGAAGATTTGCTATTGCAACTTGCTCTTATTATGACAGCTTTTATTTTTAGAAATGTTGAGAATCTCTTTGGAAACTATTTTTGGGTTGTCTGCTCAAGTATGCTAGAGCTTTTTATTTTTGTTTTGATTATTGCACACATAGTTTTGCATAATGTTTTTATTTCATGACATGGATTTTTTCTTCTTTTTTTTTAAGTGAAACTCAAGCATTTGCTTGCTGATGTATAAATTGAAAATAGTTTGGAAACGGAAATCTTGGGGCCAGAACTGAGTGCTTCTCAAGTGAATTTAGATCCAGATAGGGCATGATAGAACTGTAGTAGTTATTTGGGATAAATTCACATGGGTAGACCCTTGTGTTAATTTGTCAGATGTACTGGGTGAGCACTCACTTGTCAGGATTTCATGCAAAACATAAAGAAGCAGTTTGTTTAAGTGCTGAAGCTGACTCCCTGCAGAGTGGAATGTTTTGGTCCACCCTTTTTCTGATCATCTGTTCCCTTCTGTTGTTTTGGGTAAATCTCCAGGCATCCCAGCTGCTAAATGACAAATTGGGGCAAATCACCTTGCCTGTGTTTTGATCACTTGTTACCATCATTATTCCAAATTATTCAATTACTCTGTTTCTGGGTTTCCTTCACTAAAATCTTGCTATTCACAAGGCTCACTGACACACTTTAGAGGCCACATTTTTGGAAAATATCAGGACGCCTGTGTTTTTATGAGGACTCCATAGTGGAGAAATTGGATATATTTGTGTCCAAGACAAAATGACAAGGGCTGAAATGCATGGAAACATTTTAATCTAGTATGTTGATGGTTCTTTTCCTCTATCGGAAATGTCTGTTCTCTACTCAGGCAAAAAAAATAAAATGAAAAAAAAATAGAAAAGGTTACAAATAGCATCTGATTGAAAAGCCATCCTTGGTTTTAGATCTTAGAGCAGGAATTAACCACGACAGCTGCTGCTGGAACGTATTTGTCCATGCCATTATGCAAAATTCTGAAAAATGCCATTTTTTCCGGTAGACTGTTATCAGGAACAGTTACGTGTTTTGCCTAAAGACTATTAGTTCCATTGTTTGTGAACTTTACACCAGACATACTCTATCACAAAAATAATCACTTGTCTTGCAACAAAATAAACCATTCAATTTTATATTATTTTTTTCCAAGGCACCTCATTATCAACTTTGGAAGGAAGTTGAATTTATAAAAAGATAAGTCATGTAAATAAACTGAAAGGAATCTAATGAAAGTTCTTTGTCTTCTTTGGCAAGTACAGCTCCATTAAACCGTGATTCTCTTTTGAAGCTTCAATTACCTGACTTACCAGAGCTGGAACAGGGGAGAAATAGCTAATATTTCTGAACAGTGTGTATGTAAAGGGAAGTTATTACCTTTTGTGGAAAAAATAAAAAATAAAAAAGAAAAAATGGTCTGAGCACATTTAGAGATTGCAGTTTTATTGTTTTGGCCAACTGCTTAGAAACACAGGATGAAATTTATCCCTGATATGTCTCCACTGTAAGCAAGTGGGCCATTACTGTCTCTTCAATAACTCCAGTGCAATAGCACCAGAGGTACAATGCCAAAATCCTATTCTCAAATGCACATTGGTGCAACTCACACTTGCACCCACCTGTATCCAGCTGTGTTTGGACCTCCCAATGCTTTTATTGTGTGCACATCAGAAATACCTTGCATTGGTCTCACACCAGCCATCCCTCATTGCGCAGCGTCCTTTCAGTGTTTTACTTTGACATAACATTTATGCTGGTTCTTCCCATTTCAATGTAAATCTCACTGTTTTTTGGATATGCCTCCACTGATGTCTTCAGCATAATGGAGTGATAAGAGATGCAATCAAACTAGATAACATGGGGTGAAGCATCCAGCCAGCTATGGTGTGAAAGTCTGTGTGTCTTATCATACAGTTAAGCAGAGTAAATCAGAATAACTGAGGAATCCTGAGTATTAGAGCAGAATTGCCCCTGCTGTCTGGAAAGCTTCTCTAAACTCAGCCAGACTCCAGGAATTGCCACAGAAGAGGCATGAGACTTGCAAGACAGTAGGAGCCACACATTTTCCTGTTCTTCAGTCAAGCATCCAGCTGATGTGCCAGTAACAGTAAACTGTGTACATGCAGCTTGCCACGGATTTCTTACAAATGTTTTTAATCCTTCTGTCCCCCAGCCCCATCATTCTGGGTTGTATAAATAACCTAAAAAATGAGGGTTAAAAACATGGATTTTCTGTTCTTCATTGGAATGCCACTCTGGTGTAACTGAGAGGAGAATTTGACCTGCTGTATCCGTTTTTGCAGAGTTCAAAACGTAATTCCAGGCCAGATACTAATCTGTGCCTCTCACTCATATTTCACTGAAGCTCTCAAAAAATACACATGCTGTGGGCTAAAGCACAGCATTGCAGGCAGTGAGTGACTGTTATCTGGCCTGAAAGGTCTTCTGGAAATAAATTTTAAAAAAAAAAGATAGTGATCAAATTGCTGAAGCGAACAACTGATGGGTGTTTTAAGTCTCCAATTTGTTTTCCTTTGCTTGGAAAAGCAGACCACGTTTGTCTTTAGAGCAGGGAGCAGCTTATTGATAGCACTACTTAAGTGAGCAAAATAAAATGCTCCTAATGAGTTATCAAAGGTTAGGTCCCTGGAGATAAAAAGCTTTTTTTGTGCATGTGTGCTCCAACCCAAATCTTTCTGTGGGCCTACAGAAAGTGTACAACAATGTGCTTCCCATCTGAACTTTTTTGGGACATGGTATGGAAAGACTGTAGCAGTCTTCATGAAGTCAAATCCCAGATGGGTATTGGTTTCAAAGGGAACGATGACTAGCCAGTATGTTAACTATTTTAATTCAGTAAAGCCTCCTGTTCTCCTTGATGTTTGCTAAAGTTTCGTTCAGCAGCTGTAGAGGAGAATGTGCACAAGAAACCGAAGGAGAATCCTGCGTCCTGTCCTCTTGCCTAACCAATAAATTTTAGCACTGAGTAGGCAGGCACAATCCCTTCTCACCTTGGCCCATGGGGTTGGAGATGAGCAGCAAGGGGTTTAGATGGAAGTGGAGCTGTGAGCAACTGGGCCAGGTGCCACTGGTTGTCTGAAATGTCACTTTAAAGACTATTAACATAGTGAAAGCTTTTGAAGGCTGATGAGCTGTTTGTAGCATAATCCTTCCGCTTTTGCGTGGACCACTCCATGTGTTGTGCTAACAGACACTTGTGTGGATGAAGTTCATCATGCCCATAGCTCTAGAGAGAAAATTTGCAATAGGTCCCTTAGCTGCAGTTAATTACTGTTTGTGCTAGAAGTCTGATAGCACAAGATAGTAGTCAGGTCTGACCTGCCCCATTTTTAGGTCAATTTGAATTTTCCCAGACTTCAGGGTTATCTGCACCTGGGCAGGACTTCAAGAAAGATAAAAAATTATTAATAGTAGAGACAAAGTGTTTTTGGGGAGAACTTTTGAACTTCTTCATATTGCCACTACTTTCTTTAGTATTAGCAAATAATCCTTTCTGCAATATTGGAAAGTTGTCTTCCTTTCTAGAGGGAGGGACTGCTTTTGCTGTCAGCCCATACAACAGCCTTTCTTCCAGGGCAGCTGCACTGGCTTTTGGTTTCTTTTGTTTTCTGCTATTTTTTGCCTTCTGTAGAATTTGTCTGATCTTATCTTGCTTGAACTCTGTATCAGTCTTTTGACCTGCTAGATCGTCCCAGTAGATTTAAGGAAAGTCCTGATGTATAGCTGATTTCTCACTGATGCCCTACTTCTCTCCCGTCTAGTGTCCTTCTTGCCTAGAGAAGAGTGAAGGTTGCAGAGTGTGCAGCATTTGAGACATAAGGCAATCAATCTTTTCTGTTCTGCTATTAGTGAACCTGGTTTTGCTACTGAAAATGTTCTCAGATGGTTTTTTTGCACTACAGGTGTATCTGCTTTTATGTTCTGCAAGTTATGAGGCATTTGGCTTATGTTCTAAGAGCATCTCCTTTGCTTTTCATAGGATGAAGTTCAAATGTATCATTATACAGTACCTTGTGGCTGGTTAAATCAGTTTCTTCTTGATGGCAATGTTTTTCAGTGCTGAGTGTTTGACGAGTTTGGTTTTTTCATTGTATTTTATTCCCAATTATGTTTTCCTTGATCAGAAGTAGTAATGTATAATATAAAAGCCAGCTCTCCCCTCTCTTCAGGGCTACACTTGTCAACTGTGTTCACTCATAGCTGCTGTCTTTTTAATAACCAGTTCCTACTCTTAGATCCTGAGGATGTTAAATTAAAAGCTCCAGCACCCAATACTCAGAGTGGAATACAGTGCCTTTGCTTGAAAGCACCACTTTAGCTTATCTTTCATCTTAGGGAAATCACAAATGTGGGAGGTACTATATTAGTTGTACAGTCTTCCTCCTTACATGGAAAAGGCTGCCTAGACGTATAAATTCTCACCTCTCTGAGACTGGTTTTTGCCTGCTCAGTTCCAATCAAACAGCATTTCTTGTGTTCTCACTAGAAAGTTCCCTCCTCTATTCTGTTGCAGGATTATTCCCATTTTATCAGGCTAATTGCCCATGTTGGAGGGGCTTCATTCAGTCCACCATTCCTACACAGCATAATTGTTACTGAAGACAAAGTGAGTGTCATTTCTTCAGCTTTGGTAGGCAGGAAGTGGATAGGGTCCTGAGAAATATGCTTTGTGGCCATGGCAATGATGAGTGACTTTTAAGAAATCAGAGGCACGGAAAAGTGCTTAGAGCTGGATGGTGTTTATCTTACATAGGCTAGTTCCTTTTCCATAGCACATGGGAATACAATTTTGTACTGTCTGTTTTGGTGGATGATGCTGGAAGCTTGTCCATTCATTAGATGATAGTAATACAAACCAGTGTGCAGTACTGAAAAAAATGGGTTTGTTTTAAAGCACCAATTGTAATAAACACACTCCCTAAGAGGAAGATCTTTCTGACACAAATTGCCAGTGGTGCCATTGGCTGCCTATAGAGATCAGGATTTATCATAAGGCCTACTCCTTCTTAAGCTTGAAAAATCCCCAAGGTGTAGATCAAGTCAGGTATCAAAGAACTCACAAAAACAACCTACATAACATATGTTGTCCTGAGGCAATGTGTTACTAAACAGATGGGTCTGCATCCTGTACTACTTCTCTTTTCCTTGCTGCTGCTAACAATGTGTTTCACCCTCCCATCCTGTAACACCCCTGTGCAGCAAAGGTGTGACCTAGATTTAGTTTCAGGCAAAAACTTTGAAGGTTCAAGGTGGTAATTTTATCCAGGATTTCTTTCCTAAGTAATTTGTTTTGTTCCTTTTACAGCTTCAGTCTTGTTGGTATAATCCCTTAATATATGACAAAAAACATTTCAGCCCTTCAGGGAGATGCCACTGCAGAACAGTTTCAGGTATTGGGTCTTTCAGTGTTGTTCACATGTATCCTTAAACATTACTGTTCTTCATCCATTCTACTTTGAAACCAGTGAAATTAATTGACCTCAGTGTGCTTTAAACAAGCCTGTGATAGTTTTATGAAGTTGCTGCTCTGCTGTACATGTTGTTAAAAACAGTTTGTATTTAGCCTTTCGTCTCACAGAATACTAACATTGCTCTTAGTTATTACTAACTCCTTGTAGCACAATTGGGTTGTGGTCAGCTGAGCAACCCTTGCCCAAAAAATATGTAATCTTAGTAACAGTGGAATAAACAGAATTAACATTACCAGGAGTAAAAGATTGACATAGGGAGAGGAGTAAATAACTCTCATTTTCACTCAGAAGCATTGTACAAAGCTGAGAAGCAACCAGCTTCTCCATGCTTTATGAATATGCTTATACTTCACCAGTTGTTCTTGAGTGCACCATTGATTCCCATTTCAGCCCAGCGTACGCATCTGAAAACAGAGTCTGGCCTTTTGTATACGAATCAGTTTGCCCATTGCTGTGGAGCAACCACAGAGAAACTGTTTCAGAGTACAAACCCCACATTGTGTATGAGATTAGGACAGGAAATATGGGATTGCAAGTTGAAACTGCATGGTAAATTTAAGTGAGTTATGCACACTGGCTAAAACAGCATGCCTGTCTCTCTGTTTCTCTTCTTGTAGCAGAGAGGCTTATGATTTGGCTGTATTTATCCTCATATTACTCCCAGTTGGTGGGAACCTATTGCTTCAAGGTTCCCTGATGAGGTCCTGGGCCATCAGCAGGAAAGGTCATCTCTCCAGTAGTAGAGAAGAGCCCAGAGCCTGGCTAGTAGACTGCCCAACTTTTCCCTTTTAAAGGTGAGGAAGAGGAGGTACCTTTGACAGTTTTGAGCTAACGGCTTCCTGGAAGTCTCTCCTGTGAAATATCTCTTGCACAATGCTGTTTACCTGCAGGGATGAATCTGTGTTCCCCAAAACTTTTTTTAAATCAGTAGCTAAAAGTTATTTTTTTACTTTTTTTAAAAAACTTTTTCTTTTTAAAAATGGGCTAATGGAATAAATCTGCTTTCAGGGGTTATTTTATTCTTTCAGTAACATTAACATATTTTTTGTAAGCAGAAAACATCGTAATTTTTCCATTGAGCAAGCAAAATCACAATTACTGCAACAAATAATGGGTAATTAACGCTTCTTCTCAGGAGGAGATAGCACATAAGACCCCTTGCACTGCCTTCCCACTGGAATAAAGCAGCAGTGGTATTAATCCAGGCCAAGCACTGAAGTTTTACAATCAGTTGTATAATTATTGCAGTTGTAGCATTTTTATAGCCAGAGCAGAAAGCTTCTGAAATTAAGGGAAGATTTAATCTTCTTAAGACCACTGGACACCAACTAAAACCACTCCTGCTCTATAAGAGCGATAGCTGCCTTCTGCTTTACTGCCTCGGTTCCTGGGAAGCGTCCAATGCAGTTTTCATTTGCAGTATCTGGTCAGTTGAGTATCATGTAGCTTAGAAATAAAATAGCAGCAATTTTCTGCTTCATTTAAACTATAATCCTATATTCTGCCAACTTTAGCCTGTCAATTCAATGGGAAGGTTTCAGGGTGGGGCTTTGTGTTTGCGCACCATGTTATGAAGTCTGGTGCACCGACAGTGTGGCTGCACTAGCTCTTACTTCTGAAGGGCAACATAGACAATCTTGGTATCAGCACAAGAAGCTGTGGAGGGATGTGATTGAGAGCAACCCAGTGAAGGACTTGAGGGTACTGGTGGATGAAAGTCTGGACATGAGCCAGTAATGTGCAATCATGGCCCAGAAAGCCAATTGCATCCTGGGCTGCGTCAAAAGCAGTATGGCCAGGAGGCCAAGCAAGAGCCTGGTGAGGCCCTCACAGAGTACTGTGTCCAGCTCTGGAGTCCTCAGAACACAAAAGACGTGGACCTGTTGGAGCTGGTCAACAAGAGGCCACAAAAATGATCAGAAGGATGAAGCCATTTCTACAAGGACAGGCCTAGAAAAGAGAAGGCTCTGGGAGATCTTCGTCTGGCCTTTCAGTACTTAAAGAAGGCCTATAAGAAAGGCGGGGACAGAGTTTTCCATGAAATCTGTTGTGACAGGAGATTATGGTTTTAAACTAAGAGAGTAGATTCACTGTGGTGAAATACTGGCCCGGGTTGCCCAGAGAGGTGTTAGATGCTCCATCTCTGGAAACATTCTAGGTCAGGTTGGATTGGGCTCTGAGCAACCTGACCTAGTTGGAGATGTCTCTGCTTATTGCAAGCAGGGTTGGACTAGATGACCTTTGAAGGTCCCTTCTAACCCAAAGTATTCTATGAATCTGTCAGCTTCTAGACAGCTTCTTTGGAGAGCCATCCTAGCTGCAGGTAAGGCAGTTGTCCTTGGCCAGGCTACTCCTAGGGACTGATGAAGTTTGTGTATCCTGGACCATGACAATGTGTGCACATCTGAACAGAGGCAAGGGATATCTGCCTGCTGAGTGGAACAAACTGGGTAGTGCAGAAGGGCCAGCTATCTTCATTATGAGAAGATCTTGCAGAATACATTTAGAGTTTGAAATGCTGGCAAAATATTTACAGCAGCCAGAAGTCAAATTAAGGAAGATTAAGGAGGAGGCTGTTATAAATTTCCAATGGTATATTTTGTGAGTGCTCAAAGAGCAAACCCAGCACAGTTAATCCCTGCTGTGTTATCTCAAAGGGGGATTGTCAAATCATCCTGACTGGCCTTTCACTGACATGGGACTCCAAGGAAGTAAATGGGACAGAGCTGGCGCTGCTTCTAATACAGGTTTCAGGACACTCAGATAGTGGGGTGTCTAGCCCTCATAAATGCAGATCTTAGTTCAGGAGTTGGCCATAAAAACACTGACTAATCGCTACTCATATGTATTTGGTTTGGAAGTACATAGGGCTATGTAAGGAGACTGCCTTGCAAAAGACTGTTGATTGTTCAGTGAGATGTTGGGACAGCTCATTACACATCATGCTGATACAGGAAGGTCCTGATTGTCTTAAGCACTCAGATATCCATTGACTTCAGACATAGAATCTCAAGTCTATGTTTTCTTATAGAAGTCCCAGCCACAGATATGATCCAAACCCTTACACCCTTGCTAAGTTCTGTGGAGTTTTCGTTTTTTTGTTGAATGGGAGTGGAACTGCGGATTCATTTTTTTCAATGTTTCATCATTATAAGACTTCCTACAACATACTGCTCAGCACAAGGGCTCTTTTCTTCAGCCTGTGATTCCCTGGCATTTCCAACAAGAAATACAAGAAAATTTGACTTCTTCAGTTACCATCCCTGGGTCTTCACAAGTGGTCGTAGATATGCTATACCACACAGTTCTTCTCAGGCATTTGCTTCTGCTTTTGGAAATGCTGGCTGTATTGAAAATATTCCTCTCTTCAACTGCTTCTTCCTTCTTTCAGCAGATCTCTTTTGGAGCAGCCCCTTACAGCATTCCTCCCATCATGCTGCCATGATGCTGCCTTTATTCCTGGTTGAATTCCTGAAGCCTTTCTTCCTCCCTGTAGCATTCATGTGTCCCAGCACAGGGTTTACCCTGGGCTTCCCATTGCGTAGGCCTCTGTACTGCTGCCAGATGATACTCGTAGTATATGCTGCGGGTGATTCTCTCAGCCTCTGGAATGAATTATTTCATTGCTGCCAGCTTGTCAGAGAAATCAGCTTGAAATCTGAGCCAGAGAGCAGTCCTGGGAGACACCAATGCAAAGTGGTAGCAAGTCACCATAATAAATAAATAAATAGGGGAATATATCCACTGGACAATATGAGCACTGTTTTTAAGAGGATTTCAGAAGAACCAATTAGGCTTCAGTAGGGAACCAGGTCTTACGTTTAGAGCTTGTAAATACACAAAGCGTGGCATTTCAGCGAAGCATTGCTGTTTCCCAGGTTTTGTTTTCTGAGGGCATAGTTTTTGCTTTAACTGTCATTCTTGTAAAGATTTGGCATGGTCTGGGACATTTCTTTCTCCTTGGTTGCCTCTTAAGGAATTTGCATTCCCACTCTGTGCCTGTGCTTTGGTGTGTGTCCTGCCACTGAAAATGCTGGGAGCCATAAATAAGAGAACAATATCACCACAAGCACCCCCTGAAGAGGGAGAAGAAAGAAGTGACTAAAATAATATGCCAGAGAATATCACAGACCAGATAATTTATCTGCCCCTAATTATTTCTGAGACAGAATTAATTATTTCAAATAGTAAGAAAACAACTCCTTTTTAAAATTTTATTTCATAGTGATTTCAAAGTATTGGCCTGTTACAGTTTGATTCAATTTTACTTGGCTCTTTCTCAAGAAAGAAATGGCCAGAGGTCTTATAAGCACTGCTGAATCAACTGCATATAGGTTTCTGAAGCAGAAACACTAATTTTTAATGTGTTTCTGACACTTGCAGCCACTCAGACTCCTACATCTTGAAAGAAAACACATCTCAGGTGTCACATTAATCTGGTTGGTATGAGATTATGGCTTGCAAATTGCTGATTTTGGACATGGATGCCTGGTCCATTTAAATAACTTCAGCATAAATTGTAATAATAGACTAGAATGGTACAGCCTTTCAGAAGACGAGACAGAAAGCTCTGCTTGTTAAAACAAAAAGATACCCCAGAAGCAGGAAATTTAATATTATTAATGAAAACAGAAGGAATTATTAGGAATGTTTTCACACGACAAAGTTCCTCATTGAGAATGGATTGCCACGGGGTCTCTACCAAGAGGTCTTGCTGAATCTTTTTTTGTGTACACGTCTGCAATGCTGTGAACATTCCTGCACCAGAACCTATGATGTACTTGTAATATTTGCATGTAATCTTTCCAGCTAGTCCTCTGGTTTCGAGCGTGGGAGTTTCAGGCCAGTGGGATTTGTGAGGCTACAAGTGCAGAAGTTGAAGTCAGTCAGAGCTGTGGCATGGGTAGGGGTTTCCCCTGTGTCGGAAGGAAGAGTAAGCCTTGAGTGCACTGCAGTCTGACTGTGCATAGGCTATTCTCACAAGGTTTCTGTTTTCAAGGCTTGCATGTGTTTTGGCATTTGAATTCTCCTGTTAAGCTGATCCTCTGCAATTTTTCAAGGTTCACTCACAAGTCATAATTACCCTAGAGGATAGCAACACATGGATGCAATGAAATGAGTTCGTAAAAGTGCTTGATTTTGCATTGATGGGGCTCTAACTGCTTGTTATCTCTGAGCATGATTTAGAGAGACATAAATGTAGCATCTCAGCCTTACACATTTGTAAGTCCTTCCATCAAAAAATCTCCAAGCATTTTACACACAGATGTAGCTGGATAATATGTCCTGTTGTCTGTGTGGCATCTCCAACATCAGTCATCATCATTCTAAACCATATGCCAGGGACTAGAGTATTCCCTGAAGTATTTTACATGGGGGGAATACATGTAAATAGAATATCTGGCAATCTATGAATGGCTGACAGGATTGTAATCAACTGCACAGGTTTAAAATTGGCATTTAAATCCCTCTCACATCTGTTGTTTAAAATAGCCAACAGCATGTGGGATACATTCAGTATGCAATATTCATATGAGTACCTTAATAATAGTATACATTATCAAAGTAAAAAATAAGATGTGTAACTGCAGTGCTCATTAGAGTAAGTAATCAGAAGTTTTGGAGAAAACATAGTTTAATGCTAAAAAAATATTTTCCTCTACAGATAAAACTGAGATATATTCCCTGCACTATGAACAGAGGACTCAAATGTTTCCATTTTCTTTTTCACCCTGGGTGCACACTGTAGCTTCCAGTGGTCTCCAGGAGTAGTCCTTATGTGGTAATTCAGACTTAATGGACTGCACCCGCTTTAGCTTCCAGTTATCAAAGAAGGTGATATACTTATTGGAAAAAGTTGTTTATGGATTGTCTAGTCAAGGTCAAAGGTGACAGTCAATGCTGCTTAAGTGTTAGCTGGCTCTGGTGCATTGGCAATCTCTGCAGCCCAACTCTTCTCAATGTGTCTATATGGTCTCTATATCTTTGTTCCACATGTGCAGAACAGTATTACTCATGCAGACCCTCTGCTTCTCTTTTCTCAGAAGATGTTCAAAGTACGAAGAGCACTGCCATGGGGTATGCTGTGTATCTGCAGAGTTCTGGGTGCTGGGCAGAGCAGTGCCATTGTTCTCCAGAATAGTAGCAACCCTGTGACTGAGCACTAAAAAGCTGCTGAATCCTACCTCGAATAATGTCGCATTTCAGGTGTTTTCTTAGGTAGCTTCTATCACTGGTCCTTTCTTGTCCTATTATCAATTGTGCTAGGACAGGCATTTTGAAAAAAAACCCAATAACAAAAAACAAGCCAGAGGAAAAAACCCACAACTGAATTGAATTCCATCCCACAGGAATGACTGTACTATGCTAGTTATTGTTTTGAAGTATGTTTTAGAAATTTATAATGGCAGCTCTGGGATTATTTAGTTAATTGTGGAGCAACCATTTTTACAATTTGTGTTTTACCCCACATGGATAGCTATAATTTACTCCAAGTAATTAGATTTGGTTTAATTTTGGCGAGACATAGGCCCATATTATCCCGTGTAATATACTGTAATCCTCATGTTAGGTAGAGTGCCAAGTATTCAGTTTGTTTTGGGAGCCAACAAAATTGCCACTTGTCCAGAGTTGTTCTTGGACAGAATTGGGAAACTAGTAACATTTTAGTACTTGAACCAGTTTATTATTAGTCTCACAATGACCCACAAATCTATGTATCATTCATTGAACATTATGTAGAAGGTGTATGGCACTTGACTAATGAAACTGTGTATTTAACAGCATATGGGTCAATACTGAAAGGCTGAGTGATACTGGACACTGAGGCCACTTTCTGTCTTACATGTCAGAATCTCAATTTTTTTATCATCTTGTCATATTCTAAAATATAGTCGTCAGAGCTATTATACCACTGTGACATTGTTACTACACTACTGCATATTAGTTGGTTAGTAAAAAATAAATCTAACTTTAAAAAAAAAGTAAGTAAAAATTTGTTTTTCCTCTCTATTCTTTCAAATGCCTTTTCTTTGCTTTCTGTCTTAGTGGTTTACATGTCTTATAGAAAGTTCATTTATCAAAAGATATTTGAGTATACAGTCATAGGTTGGTGTTTGCTGAAAGACAAATTGCATGTTTTTAAAAATGCATACTCATTACATGTATAGACTGTTCTCTGAAATACTTTTGAAATCACAGAAGGATTCTCTAACAATGTTATAGAATCATGCAATTGCTTCAGTTGGAAAAAGACCTTTAAGATTATGCTTAAGTCCAACCATTAACTCAACTGTCCCACGCCCACCACTAAACCATGTCCCTAAGCTCCACATCTACATGTCCAGGGATGGTGATTCAACACCCAAAAGCCTGATAACTCTTTCCATGATGATGATTTTCCTAATGTCCAATCTAAACTTCCCCCAGTGCAGCTTGAGGCCATTTCCTCTTGTCCTATCACTTGTTCCTTCTGAGAACAGACCAACCCCCACCTATCTACAATCTTGTTTCAGGTAGTTGTAAGGTCTCCCCTTGGCATCCTTTTTGTCAGACTAACCAACCTCGGCTCCCCCAGCTGCTCCTCACAAAGTTTGTTCTCCAGATCCTTCGTCAACCTTGTTGCCGTCCTTTGGACTCTCTTAGTCCCTCACTGTCTTTTTTTGTATTGAAGTGCCCATATCAGAATCCAGTAATCAAGGTGTGCCTTACTGAATGTAACTAACATTGTAAACACTGAGACTTATGTATGTTCTGTAACGTCCAGTCAAAACTTTAATAATTTGTTGATTTCTTAGCATTTTTACTACTTATAGGTGCTGTTATTTCTTGAAATCAAAGTTGAACCACAATAGGCTAGTGGTGGATCTCGTTGAGGTGTGATTTTTCCACCTCAGGCAAACACACGTGTGGCTCACTATTCCCGTTAAAGATATTAAGCAGCAGTCCCGTGTGAGAGGTTTCTTTTGTTTGATAGTTGTCATACTTCATAGGACATTTCATTTTCCTCCATGGAAGGTATTTTTACTTTTCTTCCAGAAGACTATGAAACATGTAAGACCATAAAGAATGTTTCAATGATTTTTATACTGGTGTTGAAGAAACAGCTGGATCCACATTCCTGCCTGTAAAGTCCAGTATGCAATTCCTAGTTCATCATGATGGATTGAGTAATTCCACCCTAAGGAATTAACTCAGTGTTTGGAAGGGACAGGATTGTATGATTGATTATTTTGTTTGATTATAAATACCATCAAAAAATAATTCCTCACATTCACTCATATATATGACCTGTCTTTCCTTCCAGCCCCTCTGGAAATTTCTTTGTGCTGGCTATTCATGTGAATGGTCAGGGAGACAGCACATGTATCAATGATGTTTCCTACACATCTCAGAGAAAGAAATAATAACCATTGATCACTGCTGCTAGGAAGCAGACACATAGAGGTATAACTTTGTTGGAACAGCTGTGTAGTGGTTAAAAAAAAGGCTGAGAGCCAGGTCTTATCAGTTTATCCTCAGCTCTACTGTCACTGTGGTCTTCTTATCATTAACCTTGCATTAGTCCTTTCAGTGGCATGCATCCCTCCCCAGCCCTTAGAAATTTAGGATTGTTGAAGATGGAATTTTGGCCTGTGCTTTAGTGTGGAGTGTTCAAATCCTCTCACTTTTGCTACCCACTGTATGTGAGTGAGGCCCCCTCCATCATCTCTTTAAACTCACTTAAATTGGGTCTGTCTTTTGTGTTGTTTTTGAACAGTCACTAATATACAGGGGATATAACTCTAAGCAAGCCTTGATACTATCATGATGCAAATAACAATTGAAATGTACTGGGAAAAATTACCTATTTCTTCATGGTTTTGAACAGCTGATTGGTAATTGCTGTCACCAGATTGCTACTATTTCTTGCTCACTAAGTGCTGGTGACAAGGCAGAAGCCTAACCACTCATCCTGCTTTCTGATTTCTTCTCCTTTTCATCATCTCCAATAGTAGATGAAGAATATAACCACAGACTGGTGCCTGTGGTGCAGAGCTCTTGGGGATGCTGTCTCTGTGTGCTGGAGTATGCTGATAAAAAAAGTAACCTCAAAAACAACAACAAAGGAGGAAGAATTGTTTTCTTGCCCCCTATGGAATGGAGACCTGAAGGCAGACAGGAGGTCCTGGTATCTGGAGGAGTTAGCATGGGGGAAGGCCTGTGATTGCCTTTGTAATGTAATTGTTGTAATGATAGGCCTGGGAATTGCAGTGGTTCAGTGAAAAGCTCCAGTCATTTCTTCTTGTGGTTCTTTGTGTGGTTACAGCAGGAGCTGGAACATTCCTATGTGCAGATGTGCCATGGCTGAGAATGTGTCTCAGATGACTTTGGGAGCTCTGTGGGTAGCAATAGGCTCCAAAGAGAATGGGAAGAACTGAACTTTCAACAAGTTTTCTCCCTCCACTGCTTTATGGAAAGTGATTGGGGAATGAGGGGGAGAGTTTTAAAGTAGAGATGAAACAGATGCAGAGGCAGGGGGGCAAAGACGGGGAGGAGAGAGATGAACATATTATGTAAAGGTCTCATCCTGCATCAAATCTGTAAAGAATCAGCCAAGAGAGAATTTTTTGGTGTTCTTCAAGAATTTTTTCTCATGAACATTTTTTCTGTTGTGCTTTTTCATTCTTATCAATCATACTATATTCACAGGAACAAAGAAGGACTTACTAAAGCTTTAGGAAGTAGATGACCCAACTGTGGCAAATGGATCTGTAAAATCTCTAGTGCATCCATAGTTGACCATGATGATTTTAAATGTTCCAAAAGTTGAGGCCAGAAAGCTGTCCAATGGAAAAGAACCTGAGAGCGCTGATCATCAACATGCTGAATGTGAGCCAGCAGTGTGGCCAGTTGTCCAAGAAGGCCAGCAACATCCTGGCTTGCATCAGAAATAAAAGAAACTAAAAAAGCCAATAACATTGTTATTTTCAGGAATTTCCAGTATCAATACCTCTGGTTATTTTTGGCCCATAAGAAGTCAAAGGCAGTAAGCAGGAAAGTCTTCAGTGCCCAATACAGATGCAAATTTTGTGTCAGTAACCTTTCAGTTTATGTTGGTTTTGTTTCAGGCTCTTTTGAGAAAAGTTTCTTGGCTATGTGCTCCTTTGCTCTACTTTTTCATCTTAAGGGGGTTTTGCTTGGCTGTGCCCAAAGAGAGGGATTTCCTCTGCAAGATCTTTTTTCTTCTCTCTGAATATTCCTGATGTCTTTGCTTTTACTGTGCCCTTCCAAATAGATTCTAAGCACATTTCCTGTCTTTTCATAGCATCAGCACAGTTAATATAATAGGTGACTAATAATATATAAGCAGGTTAAGAAACAGTAAGCAGGAAGGAACTATAAAAGACATTCAAAATAGTATCTAAGATTAACATGAGGTTTGTGTTAGTGGGATGAGTTCATTGGGTTCTGTCCTTTCTGTCTCTGGAGAGGAGGTTTGCTAAATTAGACATCAATGATGGAGGACTTTGGAGTTAGTCAAAATGAGATCTCTGCATCTTAAACTTATTCATGATTTCAAATGAGCCTGGGGATTGGATTAATTTATGATCATCACTCCCAAGTGTCCTGAAGCTGTAATTTGGACCTTGAAAAACTATGAAGCAAGCCAAAAAGAATCACAAGTTCTCAAAAATGAGTATTCTGTTTTTTCCTCCAAGCTTTTAAGGTATATTTGTATAGAGTCCTTATTTACAAAAAAACAGATTATAAGAACTGGAATTCAATAACAACAACAAAAACCCAGATTCTCAAGTAGTCCCTTGTCAGTATCAAGGCCCTCCAGAAACACCCCAAGTATCACAAGATGAGCAATAAAATACTGGCAGCTGGCAGCAGTAGCTTCCTATGGAAATCATGTGCTAGCCAGTAGGTTGAGATGTGTTTCTTTAGTCATTAGGGGTTAAAATTAGCTGAAATTCTAGTCAAAACTAGAGTGTTAATCCACGTTAAGGAGATCTGGGGAAAGCAAGTGCCTTAATCCCTGCAAACCCAATGATAAAGGTGTTACTGCCTGCCTATATATATACCTCATGGCCTATTCATCTGGGCATCGGAAGTACCAGTTGTGATAGCACAAGACTCTCTAAACATACTGGCCTTTCCGTTGTGTTTGCCCTCAAATTCAAGCAATTATTATAGGAAATCCTGAACTTATCTGAGATAAACTGCAAAGACCTACTTTTTCAGTTTGTACTTACCTTCATGTATGTCTACCACACCATCAAGACTATTGAAAAGTAAGTCCCATAATTTCCTGTTTGAAGTTCATGGTGTGTTCTCACCCCTTGGTTTTACTAGTTAGGCTCAGCAGAACAAATTCTGATTTAACTCCTAGGAGGGCTCAAGACCCACCTCACACAAGCACCATGTGCTCTGTCACTAGGTAAGTGCAGCAGCAAATGGCATCGGGGAGCAAATCTGATGGGCAAATGCAATGCATCTAGGTAAGCACAAGAGTCAGCTCTTCACACTGGAGTTCAGCAAGATCTCTTTCATTCATCCATGGGAGAAGGCCTCACTATAATTGTTCAAGCCTGACTGGATTACATAACTTTCTCCCTCATTTCACCTCCCTCCTCACTTGCCTCCCTCCTTTTATTTACGCCCCTGGTTTGACAGTGTTGAGCGGGGACTGCCCTAATGATGCATGCTGATTGCTTCATTCCTGTTGTCCCCCCACCATCACCTCCCCCAGTGCTTTGAAGTGTGCTCAGGTCTCAGGCTCCAGTTCAGAGGTCACTTTGTTTATTTATGCAAAGCTGACTCCTCTGTGAAATGGGGCTTTTGAGGCCTCTGACATCAAAGGCTCCAAAGCTGGTCCCATCAAGTCAGAGCAGGGACTACCCTTGCATTATAACAAATTAAAGCAACTTTGTGAATCATCAGGAAATATTATGGCTAGATTTTTGCTTAAAAAGTTGTGGCTGGGTGCTCAGCACATAGTATTGGCCTGAAAACCAGTCATACCTGTTCAGCTAAAGCATGAAGACTTCATGGAGAATCCCTGGCTCAGTAACACTGTTGTGAATATTTTCTGTCGATTTCTCTAAGAGCCGGACTGTTATGTAGAATTTTCCACTTGTTTTAAGAGGGAATGGAACAGTTCTGCCATGATAATAGCCAGTTACTACACCCTGCTGGTGTGGCACTCTTTGCCCCATTGGATTCAAAGAGTGCTTTGTCAATTGATGGAGTTGCATACAGAAATCCCTTTTCTGAAGAAATCCAACCAACTTTGTGACGGGGGTGGGGAGTGCAGATCAGAAAGACACATGTCAGGTGACATGCACAGAGCACCATCCTTTCTGGGATGAGAGAGCGCAGTTTGGACCATGATGTCAATGCTGATAATCTGGGCCTCAAACACTCAGATGTGCCAAGTTTCATGCCACATTCAACCCCACCACACACTTGCTCAGCACAGTGCCAACATCTCAGGCATGTATGCTTCAGTCCTAGAAGCCAGTTTGGGTTGAGATCCTGAAGCAAGAGAGAGGCAATGGCTAGAAAGCACTGGGATCACACCACTGGAATGATGCTCTTGAACAAACAATGCCTCTGAATGTATCCTAGCCCAGATACCTGAGTGGTGTTTGGAGGGGAAGGGTCTGTATGAGTTTGACCCATGTTTCCAAGCCTATCACCAAATATGAAAACTGTCCACTTCATGTTTCTAAATCAGCCAACATGCTTTGTGACACCACAGAACTAAATTTACAGTAGGGACATCTAAATCTTGTTCATGTTCTTGGCCTCAGATACTCATGATGTAATCACTATTTTTCAAGGCAGGCTTTCCACTTCATCTTCCAACTGGCTGCTGTCCTAAGCCTGTCATATTGTCCAAGAAGGCTAGTACCAGATGACCTTCCAATATAGGTCACAGAAAAGAGATCTTGTAAGAAACTTCAGCAGCTCATCCTTCTTAGCCCTGCTTCTTGCTGGCAGTGAAGCAGGCTATGCTGCATAGCTGATCCTTGCTTCATGCTGATTTTTTTCATATATACTTATCACCCTGACTTGCCTGCCTCTGTGGGAGGTGACAAGAGCGTGAGTAAGTAATCAGCTTATTAGGTCATTTTTGAATATAGCAAAGATTCATGATTTCTGCTACTAATTCATAGTTTTGTGTGCTAGTCATACATCTCTGTATATGGCTCATTTGCTCAGGTTCTCTCTCTGAGAAGAATATTGTAAGGCCTGTGGCATTTGTAAAGCTTGGGGTCATGCAAACAGCTGGTCCTCAGATCTGGCACTATTGACTGGGCTTTGGACTGCAGGTTTGGGCTCAACCAGATTAGTCTGATGGGCTGAGGCCAAGTGCTGGGTCCTGCATTTCCATCACAACAACCCCAGGCAACGCTACAGGCTTGGGGATGGGTGGCTGGAAAGCTGCCCAGCAGAAAAGGACCTGGGGGTGCTGGTAGACAGTCAGCTTCATATGAGCCAGCAGTGTGCCTGGGTGGCCAAGAAGGCCAATGGGATCCTGGCCTGGATTAGGAATAGTGTGGTCAGCAGGAGACGAGAAGTTATGGTGCCCTTGTGAGGCCTCATCTTGAGTACTATGTGCAGTTCTGGTCCCTTCATTACAGGAAAGACATTGAGGTGCTAGAGCGTGTCCAGAGAGCTACCAAGCCTATGAGAGTTTTAGAGAACAAGTCATATGAGGAGAGGCTGAGGAAGCTGGGCAGGTTTAGTCTGGTGAAGAGGAGGCTGAGGGGGACCTCATTTCCATCTACAACTACCTGAAGGGAGGTTGGAGAGAGGTGGGTGTTGGCCTCCTGTCCTTGGTGATTGATAACCGAACCAGGGTCAATGGTCTGAAGTTGAGACAGGGGAGGTTTAGATTGGATCTTATGAAGAACTTCTTTACAGAAAGAGTGATGAGGCCTGGAATGGCCTTCCCAGGGAGGGGGTTGAGTCACCGTCCCTGGAGGTATTTAAGAAGCATGTAGACACAGTGCTTTGTGACAGGCTGGAGTGGCAGGCATGGAGGGGATTATTCTGTGATTTTCCACTGATCAGGTATTTAGGTTTTGGTGGGTGTGGGTACGGTTGGACTCGGTGATCTAGTATGTCCTTTCCAACCATGATTGTTCTGTGATTCTGTGGTATGGATGATGAGGGTCTTCCATCCTGAGATACCTGTCTCTCACAGTGCTGTTCCACTTTATGTAATAACAAGGTCTATTTTTCTAACTCTGAGACCACAGTTCAGAACTTAAGACACTGACCCAAGGTGCTAGAAGGGAGGTTCAAATCCCTCCCTGAATTCAGTAGCAAAAGAACTTGACCCTGGGTTACTCACACCCCAGGTTAAAGTTTTATCATTACATCACTGGCTATTGTGCTACTTCACTGCTGCTTTTAAGTTTGACTGGAGATTCCTGGGATTCAGGGAATCTTCCCAAAGTAAGTGCCATCCATTTTCTGGATCTCATGAGTCAGCTTTTTTGCTGCAGTTATCAAGTGTGACTTCATTCAGAGACAGTCACACTGGGGGTGGGAGCCCAGTTCACTTCGTATTGCAGCTGCAAGGGAGCCTACACTAACACCCTTCACCCAGTGTATGGCTCTGGGGATGGGAAAGAGTAGTTTTGCTCTCCACAAGTTTTTATGTTTATGATGTTCTCCCTGCCTCGAGACTTCTGTGTTGTTGTTACCACATTCCTAACAAACATGAAACAAGTTCCAGTGGATTTAAACACCACGACTAAACGCATGCAGTTATTTACATCTTGCTCAGTTTCATAGGCTCAGCATGGTGCCATCAGGTATCCTCATCTCTTGCCCCCAAAATGTTTTTTTTCTGGATTTGGTGGGTTACTCCACAGGTTTGCAATTTGGTGGAGTATCAAACAAAGAAACATCTTCAAAAGATCAAACAGATACAGGGCAATTTTTACTGACATCAAAAGCTTGGCAGCATGTCAAGGGGTGTTGAGAACGCCAGTCCTTGTGTGTAGGCAGGAAGAGTGCACATGGGTTGACATACTGTAACATGACACAGGACGCAAGGGAGGATATTCTGCTCTTTGTGCATCAAGCTGAGTAGAATTAAGATATAATTGACAGAACATCACCACTTAAATATCTTAGCCACTATTCAGATATTTGGTAGTTAGTGATGGGCAGGAATCCTACATCTCTGACCACAGTTCTTTTTTTCTCTATTACTCAATATATTTTTCTAATTGTGCTAAGGGATTTCCTAAGTTCTCTGTCAGTGAGCATCCAAGATTTTATTTGAAGCACTGCTGATATTTATATGAAAAACTGCACAAGTGCCAGGAGATAATCAATTCCGTATTTTGACTGAAAGGAGACAGTCTGCCATATGCAAGCCAGCATATATAATTGGTATGCCTGTATTCCCTAACTTCAGCTTGCCAATGCTGTAAAAACATGTTTAAAAAACACAGCACACAAGTTACTTGTCTCCTCTATAGCAAATGCTGTCACCAGCCTCTGTGGAGCCTTGGGGGTACGTTTGCACTCACAACACAGCACTAGAGTTGGTGTTTCCTGAGTGTGACTGTTTCATGTTGCTTCCCTGAGCTGGCCAGGGCACTTGGGAAATCCTCTGGATTTCCAGCGATGGATGGAGGGTGAGAGGGAGGTGGGAAGGGGCAGTCAGCTGGAGTGAGCTGCTGAAGGAGCACGTGCTGCTGCCCTGAAATTTTTCTTTTCTCCTCAAAGTGACAGCTGTACATACCTCCAGGAGAGACTGTGCAGAAGTAACTGCAAGGAGGCAAGAAAAGTCTGTCAGGGGCGAGGGAGGACAAATCCATATGGCATTGCAGCATTGCTGCTTAAGGGACAGCATCAAACAAGAGTGGCACATGTGTCAGCATAAAATGCCTGTGCCAGCATAAACTGGGGTGAAGACAGGATTAAACACACATTCTTCTTGCACAAAGACTGCAGAAAAGTTTATGCAGTGAAACTGCTTATGCACACCCCAACTGCTAGAGCAACTCTAAAGTCCGGTTCTACTTTTTGTACTCTTTTCAGAAGGGCACATTCATGTATAAATTGAAATTATTTTTTTCCTCTATCATAGTTTACAGAAAGAAAGAAAATCATCTTTCTTGCTTGTGAAAGGACTTCTTGGTTTGAATTTTAGGAGTTGGTTATCTTTAGGCCAGCCATTTCCACTTCTCATTTTTATTGTTTTTTACACCATTGCATAGGATTTCCCTATCAAAATGTACTTTTTCCTAGCTAAGACTAGGAAAAGACTGCAAATAAAACGTCACACTCTTCAGTACACTTTCACCAGGAGTTGAATAGCACTTGATCAAGATCTTCACCTGAAATCCAACTGCTGTGTGCCACCTGTAGAGCACAAAAGTATCCTTAGGAGAGCTATACTTTGCTGCACTGTTACCTATATATGATCAAGGTCCTTCAGGTAGCATTTCTTTCTGGTATAATACATTGCTATAAGAGGTTGTTCTGAGCTGAGTGCTTGGGCAGTAGAGATTGGGCTGTTAATGGGGGCAGGAAAAAGGTTAGCATCTCAGCACTGTAGCATAGCGGTCTGAGGCCACTAGGATTACCCATGTTAGAGACATTGTAGGTGGCCATATCACAGCAGGAACATGAGGTGGGGCGACTGGAGAAGTGCAGATTCCACTTGTGATTTTTATTTCTCCTAGCAGAACAAGGCATGGACTTGAGACCTCAGAGCTGGTCTGCGATAGTGGTATAGACAGCCAGACTGGTAAGGGACAGTGCGACATGTTGTCGATACAAGTGGATGGATGATCTTAATGAAAAACAAGACAAATCCACAAACAGCTTTTCAATCCACTGTTCCTTTCTCCAGTGATAGCTTTGCATTCAGCATCCCTTGGGGGCTCATTTGACCCCACAGTTACTAGCTTTCCTGATTTTATATGGAAGCTAAAAGGTGAATTAGTGGCCCTAATTCTACATGTGCTCTGTGTGATTGATCACATAAGTTGCCCCACCTCCTAGGTTTAATTATCTGTAATTTTGATTTATACCACTATTTGCATAGAAGGTACAATGAATCAGCTCCTGCTAGGGAACAGCAACCTGTAAACATAAACAAAGAGGCTTTTGCCAGTCGTTAATGGAAGCATTGATTATTCTCCCCTAGCTTTGGTAGCCTGCTGAAACGGTCATAAAGCAGCTACCTAAATTGTTCATTGAACTGGCCATTCTCAAAGTGCCAGGAGGTGGGTGCCAAATGTGAGTGTTTTTCAGCTGCATGATGCCTCCAGGAGGAAATGCAAACTCTTATTTCCATAATGCTGCACTGCAGGTGACTTTCTTAACCTCTTCTCTATCTTTTCCTTTGCAGATGATGCCAGCTCAGGAAAGGATAGCCAGGTGCCTGAAGGCTCCAATGGAGAATATGAAGACCACTCTGGGAAGCAATGGGGTAAGGAATAGTGTATGGATTCTGGTCTTGTCAGATTTTGGTTCAGTCCTGCTCATGCATCACATTTTTCAGTCACTGAAGGAAAGGCAGAGCCACTGGACTGAGTTTTCCCTACAGATGGTCAAATAATAAACAGAGTGGCAGCTGAACATGTTGGTGTGAATGGATCCTATCCAAGGATCCTTCTGTGAAATGCAGTCTGTGGTCCACTTTAGGGCCTCCTGCCATATACCCAGCATGGTTTTCCCTTGCATTTGTTTTTCTGGGCAGTGTGCTTCTTTTGCATATGCAGCCATTATAGCTTTCATAGACTATATAAAAGGCATATTGAATTTTACAGTGGTGTTTCCAAAGCCTCCATTGCCAATGTAACATTGCTCCAACAGAGGGCAAACAGGAGGTCTGACTTCACTTTGGGAGAGTTAGCTGAGTATTTTTAAAATTACCCTCTCTTTTAGACACCTGCATGAACTTCTGTAAGACTATTCAAGCATAGAATGTTGATGCTGTTGCAGAGCTTTGAGGAACTGCTAAAATCTCAGTTGGAACAGGTTCTGAATCACTGCAAGACATATACGTCTGTGGTTTGGTCCAAATACTCCTTGAAGGACAATAAGTTGCCAGGCTTGTGCCAAACAAGCCATTGCTTTTTGCCATTACTGACAGGAGTGTGATGTGAGTTTATGACCTCAAGGCATGAAGCACAGGATTTCCATTTTGCACTTGCAATACATCTTTTAGTTTTCAAACATGGAGGTGGCTTTATACCACATTCACAACCAGAGAGTAACTTCATAGCATTGATAGGGGTGGAACCAGCTTTCACCATGTGAGTCCCCGCCACTTGAGCTGAGGCCAGTTTTCTTCAGGAGTTGGCAAGCAAGGGATGTGGTGTGCTATGCCATAACAGAGTGGATTACAGATTCATCTGAGACTGAGGTTACTCTGGGAGAGAAAGATAACTCTAGATTATAGAGCTAAAGACAGGGTGGCTTAGGAAACTACAGGCCAGTCAGCCTCACCTCCATTCCAAGAAAGGTGATAGAAAAACTGGTTGTGGATGTCATCTGTCATCATGTGGAGGAAAAGAAGGTTATCAGGAGTGAGCAGCATGGATTCAGCAAGGGAAAATTATGTCTGACCTATCTGATAGCTTTCTATGACTGGTTGGGTAGATCAGGGGGTAGCAGTAGATGTTGTCTACCCTGACTTCAGCAAGGCTTTTGACACTGTCTCCCATAACATACTCATAGGAAAGCTTAGGAAATGTGGGCTAGATGAGTGGAGAGCGAGGTGGATTGAGGACTGTGTGAATAAGAGATCTGAGAGGTTTGTGATCAAAGTTCTCGGTCTAGTTGGAGGCTTGTAGCCAGTGGTGTTCTCCAGGGATCAGTCATATCAAAGACTTGAAAGTATTTCAATACTTAGCCATGTTATGACACTTTTTTTACCATCTTGAAAGCTTGAAGTGGTATTGACCATTATTATGTGGAGGTATCTGTTGTAGCAGCTACCTGTTGTAGCTAACTACCTTGCTTTATATGTGAGCCATGTCTGACAGGGTCTTCTGAGATTGATCCATGCATGTTCAGGTGTCCCACAGGCAGAGGAGAATGCTCAATTCCTTCCTGGATCTTTGTGCCAAGAGCCTTCTCTTTCACATAGTTTTTATTAGCTTGAATACACTCGGACACACCACTGTCCCTTTATCCCCATCCACTTATGTATCCCTCACTCTTGTGTGTGGGATAATTTATATTGTACAAGTGTGCAGTTCATATTTATGAAACAAATGCCAAGTGATGTGGAGGACAACAAGTACGTATAAATAACACAGAGGCATTTGGTAATGCTCTTTGCTGGCACTCCAACTAGCAAACCTTGTGTAAATTTTATCAATTTTGGGACAGACATTTACTAGCGCCAACTCAAAAGATACCTTTTCTGCCTCTCTCCCACACTGCTGCATCTCCCTCTTGCTGCTTTGTGCTTGCTGGATCTCTTTTTCTTTCCTATGTGTGTGTCTCTCTCTCCTTTTTGTAAACTGCCTTTTCTAAATTGTCCAATTCAGGCTTTTGTCAAGGAAACATTCAGGGCTGTGTAAATGGGATCCAGTTTCAGCACATTGCACACAGCCTGGAGTAGCTTTAGAGACCACATAATCACTTCACCTTCTTTAAACAGAAGAAGAAAGAAAGACAGAAAAAATCAATGAAGTGTAGCTTTACCTGTAGTTTGGTGACAATCTGGGCAATGTGTGAGTATTAAATGTAAAACTCCAGATCAATTCATGGGACTTGCAGTGGGAGGTGAACCAGAAATGTTACAGAGCTGCTTTTTGAGGGAGGAAAGAGAGTTTCTGTCTTGCAATGCCCTTACTGAGGAGGGACATTACCATGTCCTACTGAAATCTTGCAGTGGAATCAGGGAAGAGATAAGAGAGTGAGAGCTTTGAGGTATTCACTTGACACTTCACTCTGAATGGGCAATATGGCTCTTCTGTCTCAGCCTAGGAATCACATCTGGTGAGGATCTGCCTTTACCTGGGCCTGCAGCTCCTAGTTTTGAAGTAAATTACTGTTGTATTAGAGGTAACTCTTTAGACACATTACTGTTTAGAATCATTAGGGATTAGAAGGGACCTTGAAAGGTGACCTAGTCCAGCGCCCTGCTACAGCAGGATCACCTAGACCAAGTCACACAGGAACACGTCCAGGCAGGTCTTGAATGTCTCCAGAGAAGGAGACTCCACGACCCCCCTGGACAGCCTGTTCCAATGCTCCATTACCCTCACTGTAAAGAAGTTCCTTCTGATATTTAGATGGAACCTCCTGTGTTCCACCTGGCACCCATTGCCCCTTGTCCTATCACCAGATGACCTTGAGAAATGCCTGGCTCCATCCTCCTGACACCCACTCCTCACATATTTATAGACATTAATGAGGTCATCCCTCAGCCTCCTCTTCTCCAAGCTCAAGAGACCCAGCTCCCTCAGCCTTTCCTCATAAGGGAGGTGCTCTACTTCCTTCATCATCCTCGTTACTGTATGCTGGACACCCTCAAGCAGCTCTGTGTCCTTGAACTAGGGCACCCACTAAACATAATACTCCAGATGCGGTCTCACTAGTGCAGAGTAGAGGGGAAGAAGAACCTCCCTCGATCTGCTAACCACCCTCCCTCTCATCCCCTCCAGGATGTTGTTGGCTCTCTTGGCCACAGGAGCACATTGCTGGCTCATAGTCATCCTGCTGTTCACTAGGATCCCCAGGTCCCTTTCTCCTACGCTGCTTTCCAACAAGTCAGTCCCCAGCCTATAGTGGTACCTGGGGTTGTTCTTGCCCTGATGCAAGGCTCTACACTTACCCTTGTTGTACCACATTCAGTTTCTCTCTGCCCAGCTCTCTAGCCTGTCCAGGTCTCATTGAATGGCAACACAGTCTGCTGGGGTGTCAGCCACTCCACCTAGATTTGTGTCATCAGCAAACTTGCTGACAGTGCACCCTAATCCGTCATCCAAATCATTAATGAATAGATAGAAGCAGACTGGTCCCAATATTGATTCTTGGCCACTAGGTACAGGCCTCCAAC
>VZRI01002271.1:62372-87486 GCA_013397515.1 Upupa epops | reverse complement strand
ATGAAAATGAGCTTCTCAACAACTGTTTTCTACCAGCCAGTTGTAGGCTTCGTTCCTGAGTCACAGGCATTACGGGTCACGGGCTCCTCTTACTTCATTACAAACATTCCCACAAAGCCTGGTCAGATCATATTCTTCATAGATTATCCTCCTAGTTCAGTTCAAAAACCCTCCAGCATCTCATATTCTAAAGCATTTAGTAGGTGACCCAGCCTCATAATCATATAAACAATAAATCTCACAAAGGTCTAACAGAACCAAAGCCCAGAGCAACTAAACATTCAGACAGACACCAGTGCTTGGATGGATGCAGTGGCTGCACCCATCCTCCACCAGACCACAGAAGTATCAAAGCAGGGCTGTATCACACACAGCAGGCACGTCTGACACTGCAGAACTGTGAAAGTGTTAAATTTACAGCTTTGCAGTCGTACTCACCCCAGGATACGGTTCATCCCATGCCTAGCAGCATAATGCAGCGGAGTATTGTGCTGGTATGTTTCTCCATAAGAAGTATTTGGGTCAAGAGTTTCTTTTAGTTGGGGGTTGCTCTCGTAGATTTGGCAGGCCAAGTTTTCATCTCCGTTTATAAGAGCTTTGCGGAACTTGGTGGTTGTATTTCCCATGTTGCTATCCTAGCTATCAATGGCACCTCTTCCTTTCCCCTTCATCCACTTGTATGGTTCTGTAACATGCTTCACAGCCTACAAAGACAAACAACACTTCAGTTATTCTGGAATACACTCTTTCCTAGATGAATTCACCCAGAGCTGCAGCAGTGTGAGGTCTGTGAAACAGTAGATAGGGCTTGTGAACTCTACTCATCAATTGCTCAAGCATTGGAATGGGATGCCCAAGGAGGTTGTGGATGTTCTATCCCTGGAAGTGTTCAAGGCCAGGCTGGATGGGGCTCTAAGCAACATGGTGTAGTAGGAGAGAGTTTTCCCTGTCCACAGCAGGGGGGCTGTACTAGATGATCTTCAAGGTCCCTCCCACACTAAACCACTCTGTGATTCTATGAAATACACACAGATTTCAACCTTTTACAGGCTATTTCCCTGATCAATTGTGCCACTGCCCTGTACGAGTATCACTGCTACCTACATTCATTCTTCAAACCCACAGACAAACAAAGATTGCCAATAGCCACTGCTATTAGAAGACAGGGATGAACACTGAATTTCCATGAACAAGAACTAGAAATGAGAAGGGATTTCAAAACATGGTAAAATCAAAGGGAAGTTCTTAAACAAGGAGGTCAATCACTGAGCAAGCATGCAAGGAAGCAGATGACTATTTCACTTAAAGAAAATAAAGTACAATCATGCTTGAAGCACCTGTGCTTGTACAGGTAGGTGCAGACAGCACCCTTCTGTGCCAGCAGGACAAATGGGCACGAACACAGGACCGGCCATGGCCCAAACTAGCAGTTCTGCTAAGCAGATTCTTTTCTAACCCCATTTAAAACTTCAGACATCAACACTGAACAGGTCCACACAATGCCAGGTGTTATACAGGCACAAACCAACTGCACCTGACAGGTACCTCTGAGGACTCTGCAGCTGCTACGATCCCCAGCATCTCATCTTTACCTGATGGGAGAGGACCAGCAGATCCAGTTACATAAAGAGAGGGCAGATGAAGCATCTCTGCTCAGGAGGTGGGACAGGAAAAGCTGCTCAGGCTGTGCAGTGGGAAAGAGCACACATTTGTTCATGCTAGAGGGACTCAGCACCAGGCTGCAGCTGGTAGCACAGTGAATCTTCTGGGAGGTCTCTATTGTGCATGAGTCATCCCATCCAGACTGCTCCACGGGAGACCTCTCACCCCACAACGCACACACTGGAATCCAAATATGCCAGGCATAACTGGTTTAGGAAATGGAGATTTATTATGCTGGACACATATAATCAGGCAGGGCAGGAGCTGCTTTGTGCCCAGAATCTTCTATCCAACTTGCTGGGACTATCTCAAAACTTCTATTTCTATCTACCACTGGCTTTCCAGCTGCAGCTGGTGCCCAGACAACCTTTTACACAGAAGAAATAGGAGATTGCAAGGGAGCTGCAGAAGATCCAAAGGAATCAGGATGTGGATCCAACTCACGTGAAAATGATATGGGGAAACCCATGAGAGATATTTTTGTTTCCCCAGACTAGTCCTTCCACAAGCTCTTTCAACTGCTGTTGTGAACTTCTATCTCATGTTGCACCCCAATCTTACTGCAGCTTTGCTCACATCCCATTCTGCACAAGACCACACCAATGGGAGTCTTCCACTGCCTCTGCAGTTCCTCTGAGAGGTTTCACTTCTAAGTGAAACTTCTCGTGTTAGAGCTTGTGCCCAGTGCTCCTGTCACTGTGCACAACTGGAAGCAGTCTGGCTCCATGTGTCCTACCCTTCAGGTATTATAACATGTGGATCAGGACTCCTCTCAGACTTGCTTGCTGTTCCAAGAGGACCAAAGTAAACCTCAAACACTGACATGGGCACAGCTACATTGCACGCGGCTGACAGAGCTCTCTGTAGTTCAGATGTGGCATTAAAACTCACACTGATGCCAGTTTTCACGTGCTGACAGTAAAGACTTACAATCTGTCAAATTTTAATTGATGGGAAAAAACTGCTCTAGCGGGATACCTGCACCTGGAGGAACCATTCTGCAAAGGGACAAATCACAGGGATTGGAAGGGACCTTGAAGGATCATCCAGTCCAGTCCCCCTGCCACAGCAGGATCACCCAGACCAAGTCACACAGGAACACAGCCAGGCGGGGCTGGAACATCTCCAGAGAAGGGGACTCTGGCAAAGCCTGAGAACTGGGAAAGCAGTTTGTTTCATTTCACTGTTTGGGTTTTGTTTTGCTTTTTCTTGGGTTTCTTTACACACGGAAAGATTTTAAGGTTTGTGCCAAAAGTTCTGAGATCATCCCCAGGCAATGATGAAAGCATCTCTGCCACTTTAAACCCCTGCGAGCAAAGCTCAACATGACAAAATTCAGTGTCACATTTTACACATCGAAGTACAGACTAAAATAGCAATCGATGTGCCAACATCTCACCCTTTGCAGAGCGATCACCATCGCAACCTTCGCTGTGTTTGAAATAACAAGGTTAAAAAGTGGCAAGAATGATGAGAGCTGCCTTGAATAAAACATCATGTAGGTTAGTGAGAGAATTCATTAGTTCCTCATTTATATGTTGGTGAGATAGTCTAGCAATCTTTTTATGCTGGCATGTGTACCCATGAGTAGAAGGCTACAAGTTCAATCCTAGAATTGTTTAGCTCGGAAAAGACCTTTGAGGTCATTGCTGATCAAGTTGATTGCTTAACTCAGTAATTTGAGACGTTGGCTTACTGACTTGGGCCCAAAGACACTCATCCAGAGGAGTGGTTTCTGTCAGATGCATCTTTCACAAATCCAGTTTGCAAAACAAAAGAGGATTTTCAGCATGGCTCTGGTTTGCTCTGCATTCCTACAGGGATACACCATGGATAACTGCTGCTGGTCTTTGCTGCAGCTATCACATCACGGAAACAGTTCTCCAGTGTTGTGCAGAAGAGGGTTAGATTGGACATCAGGAAAAATTCTTCCCTGCCAAAGTGATCAGGGGCTGGAACAGGCTGCCCAGGGAGAGGGTAGAGTTACTGTCCTTGGAGGGGTTCAAAAAACATGTAGACGTGGCCCTAGGGAACAGGGTTTAGTGGGCAGGGTGTGACTGACTGACAGTTGGGCTGGATGATCTTGGAGTTCTCTTCCAACCTTAGTGATTCTGCGCAGCTGAAGTAACTGGGATATTAATTTGGCTGTTGCTGTCTCACTGCTTGTATTCATCACCTAAATGAAATACGGTAAATCCACCGTGGGGTTGGTACAGACACACACGGCAGGAGAGATGATACCGTGCGGCAGCCAGATCCAAGGTAACTGTCATGGATGAAGACACTATTCCTGCAGATAGTTGTAGTGACATGAGTTAAAAGGAGCAACTGTTTTGGGGCTCTTTTAATCCTTGAGGAGCAGCAATTCAGTAAGACAGAAGAACAGTTACCATTCTATAATTAAGCACTGGAATATCCAGTAGCCCTGTAATTGCAGACCATTTCAGACTCATTCTAGGGCACCGTGGTCTTCAGAAAATTATTTTTAAAATAACAACAAACCCCTCAAAGTTGTCTCAAGTCCAGATAACAGTTTGGAGTTGTTCCCAATGCAACCATCTGATTTGATTTTCTGTAGCTGTATTGTACTGATACAATACAGACACTTCTTAAGGGTCCTTTTAGCATCCAGTCACAAAATACATCGAGGTCTTCACAACCTAAGGACATTAACTAAATCTCAAATTATATAGAACATCTGTACCTAGCGTAATACCAACTCCACCACTCTAAGACATCCTCTGCCTAGATGATAAGATGAAGCACAAAAAGAAGCCTTTTACATTTTACTAGGTTAAGCCAAGCTAAAGACAGACATGCTTGGTAGTTCCTGGAATTTTCATCTCGAGCACTTGTTCCAGTATGAAAAGCTGACTATAGACTCTTCCTCTGACTAAAGAGACTCAGTGCATTTTTGATACAGAGCAGAAAACACTTCTGGCTCTATGCAAGTCTATAGAAGTCACTTCTCTACCAGCAAAAGCAAACAAATAATCACTCAACCTCTATATAAAGACTTAGCAGCAGCTGATGATTCACAGGACAGTGAGTGTGTGTCCCAAACGTGTGTCCCCTACACGATCAGTTTCAATGGACAAAAAGGACACAGTGGAACCACCACCACCAGATACAAGGCAATGGTTTACACAGTAACGGACAGATGGGATAAACAGCCTGACACTGTGTGGCACAAAGCCTAAAGAGAGATGTGTGCTCCTGTCAGATGGATCTGCTAAGAGAAAACTGAGGGTAAAGACAACCAGTCCTGCAGGGGACTACTAGGACACGAAGCACAAATGAAGACAGCAATGCAAATAGCTATGGAAAACCCTACCCAACCTCAATCAGATGCAGTGTGCCATGACTGTGATCTCAGCTGACTCCAGGGTGCATTTTTCAAGCATGTTTGGTCATCTGAACATAATGGAAAAAGCACGTCAACATTTAGGTGACCATGTTTGAAAATGCACTGTAGCCTGTCCTCACTAGTGGTAGAACAAGAGGAAACAGCCTGTCTTCCCTAACAGAGTGGTCAGGGATTGGAATAGGCTTCCCAGCGAGGGGATGGAGTTGCTGTCCCTAGTGTGTTCAAAACCTATGTGGCCCTAGGGAACACAGTTTAGTAAGCAGAGCAGGGTTGGATTGATGGTTGTGGACTAGATGATCTTGGAGGTCTCTTCCAACCTTAATGATTCTATGACTCTGAAGTCAACTGCTCGCAGCACTCTGGTAGAACCTGGCCAGCTTTAACGTTAACCTCATTTTCAGCAGTTAAACTGATAAAACTGAAAGAGCTTATCCAAGGAAAGCAAAAATAAAGATGGCAACACAGGGCTGCTCATGAGCACACTCCTCCACAGCAAATCCAAAAATCCCTTACAGAATCTGAAGCAGAAGTCTCCTGGTTTGAAGCAGCTTTTTGATAGGGAAGAGTATCAGTTGATAGGGTCATGCTGTCGCTAGAGACTATAAATATGCAAGAGGCCGACTCGGCGAATCTGAAAAAGCAAGGATAGCTTGCACACAAGGTCAGACGACTGAAGCATCATCACACCCCCTTCTAAAAGCAAACAGTTGCATTTAGAAATAAGGAATATCTGCAGTTAACTCATTTCGGTACGATACTTTCTCTGTTTCTATACCAGCCCTTAGCTGTTTTTTATACCCAGCCATGTATTATGGCTGTTTATATGTTATGATTTATAAAATAAAAACGATTAGCAAACAACAAAATCTAGCTTTTTCAATGCAGAATCTACCAGAACATCATGGTGCATTTCCAAGAGTCAGGAAAAACACTACTCAGTATCGCCGAGCCCTGACTCAAAACCGCACGACAGAGAAAACCGCTGCTCTAGCTGCACGCTTGAAGTCCACAAGTTGCGTGTTCTGAATGAACTAAACGATGCTCACTGTAATTTCTCCGTTATTACCCAGGTAACTGAAAGGAATCACACAGCATTTCAAGGAATATGGAATAAGGAAGCTCTGCTTTTGACAGGGTCCATCTCCACCTGGCGCACTGGGTTGTTGATTTTAATAAATAAAAGTATTAAAATATTACTTTTGTATTATTTACTATTATGTTCATTAATATACATGACAGTATTTAAAAATCATTTTTAATGATCCAGAAATAAAACGTTCATCATTTTTAATTTCAAATCGCGTTAATGAATGGATTTTAAACCCTTTATTTTTAATAAATAGGGGGGGAAGCTTTGTAAATACACTCTGCTTGCACTAAAGGAGTTTCTCTTTCTGTGCTACTTACGTGGGAGCTGAGGAAAGCACATTCCCCTGGTGAGAAAGATGACGAATAAAGCTGACAAACATACTGGACTCGAACACACGACATTTATTGTTTCCTGGAACCATTCTTACGCGTTGGTTTTGTTCTAGGTAAAGCTACAAGACAATGTGACCCCACTGGTCTTTCAAAGAGACCTTGATTTTTTCCAGATGAATGAATAGATCAATTTCCTTCTAACAAAGAGGTAATTTAGCTGGTCAGCAGTCCTTCAAAGCAGCACTTTCATATAAGGTCCAGGATCCAGGAGCCCACAGTAGACACTCACAGCAAAATACTTTTTCTACTGAGCATTTCACAAGCAGTTTACAACCTCTCTAGGAGACAACTGTAGGAACCATTTAACTCTTTCTAGTTCTACACATCGCAGTCCTACACACGTGCTGCTCTTTCTAACACTACACATCTTACTTGTCATGGCACTAAGTCCCCAGAATCTCAGGAGTCATCACTGCTAGGAATTCGCAGAGTGGTTCATGTTGGAAGGGTCCTGAGAGACCATCTACTCCAACCTCCTTGCCATGGGCAATGAGACCTCTCAGCTAGTACTTGGCTGCTCAAGGCCTCATCCAACGTGGCTTTGAACATCTTGTCAGACTTGGATTAACAACAAGTGAGATGGCTCAAATGATTTTAAGCAAAGAGAAGACAATCTGAGAGCATGGGAATGGAGGAGGCTGCACTGAGCAGGAGAGATCAGCACTGTGCAGCGGGCAGGCCGCAGAGCTCTGGGGCAAGACACACTTGCTATCTGCAAAACTATGCTCTGAGAACACAGTGAGCTGCCAACTCTCTGAAGGACTTACTGGCCTTTGCTTTGTCCAAGGCCCTAAGAGCAAAATCCCCCATGCTGTTGAGGGGAGGGGGGAAGAAAACCAGCCCTGCCAGCAGGGATAAAAGGAAGGATCCAAGCAGTACAGGGTCACCACTAGCCCTCCTTAGCCTGCAACCAGGAGTAGAGACTGACACAAGGGCTGCTGGAGACACCAAAAATCTGTGAAGGCAAGGAAGCAAAGAGAGAGGGATCACCTATCATCATCACAGCACTCCCCACCACCCATGAAGCTGACTGTGCTGGGAAACTGACTGAGCAGATGGCCAGGGACACCAAGGAGTTTCTCCAGAGACATGCAGCTTCTCCAGGCAACTTGTTCTCCCAGTGCCTCACCATCATCATGACGAATTTTTTCTTTACATCCAATCTATGTGTACCCTCTCCCAGTTTAAAACCACTGCTCCTTGTCTTCTCACTGCTGTGCTGAGTAAAAGTCTCTCTCCGTTGTTCTTGTAAGCCCCATTTCACATATTGAAAGGCTGCAGTAAGGTCTCTCCGGTGCCTTCTCCAGGCTCCAGAACAACCTCAGTATTTTTGCAAAATCTATCCCATTTGGCATCGATGGTACAGGGGGAGATGGGCTTAGCATAACCAAGGTTATTGAGAACCAGTACTCCGGTTTAACCAATCAATTACATCTTTAGGATTTGAACTGAGAAGACCTTCAGCAACTGAAGTTACCACCACAAGTAATTGTGCAGACATGGGGATCCTGAAGTAGCTAATGTTGCTTGATGGTGACTGGAATGTTCTTCATGAGCACCTCGCGGGGTGACGCTAAAGCCAGACTGAGATGACAGCAAGAGCAGCTCTGATGTTCCTTCTGTGCTCCCACTATTCCTGCTGGCAGCCAGATAAGGTAAAGAAAAAAGAGCAGCAGGCGTAACAAGCCTGGCTGGACTGCCAGGAGCAGGAAAAATACAGGGACACAAGAGCAAACAGTTTGCAGCAGTCAGTGGGTGGGAAGTGAAAACAGAGGAGAAAAGACATCACCCATGGGCCATTGTCATGAAAGCTAAACAAGGCAAAACCAGTGGGTGTTCAGTTAAACTAAAGGACATATTACAAAGGGCCTACATGAGTAGGTGCTCTGTGGTTGTGCTGAACAAACATCCCTTATTCTGGCATTTCTTATTTCTAGGAAGTGACTGAGACTGTGCACGTCTCTTAGGAAGAGTTTTCTGTTGTTGAAACTTTCTCAGGTATTACCATGGAATCAGCAAGACTGGAAAAGACCTTCAGGATCACCAAGTCCAACCATTCACCCTACAACCCTGAACCTCTACACCGTCTCCTGAAACACCATGTCTGCCCAGTTTTTGAACCCCTCCAGGGATGGTGCCTCCACTGCCTCCTTGGGCAGCCTGTTATGTTCTGTGCTACTTGTCAACACAACGCTCCAGTCAGGACAACTCAGATTCCTCCTGAAATTTCGAGAAGCATAAACTATGTAAAATTACTATTGCTACCCTTCCTGAAGCATAAATGATATAAACTGTATAAAATTAATATTGCTACCCTTCCTGACACTCACATTTTAAAAAAGCATAAGTTTAAGGAAAATGCCTGCTACAGTGAACTTTAGAGTTAGTATTATTATCAAAATCTGAGCCCTAGGTAAAACTAGCAGATGTTCCATGATAGAAATGATTTTACAGCTCACTTTTAATGTGTTCTTCTCACAGCTAGTATTGCCGAGAGGTTTAGGAGTATAAAGCAGAGAGGGGTCCTGCCTGGCATAAACTTCATCTCACAGGCCTGGAGAATATTAGTGAAGACAGACCTACTTCTGAGCCTTGCTTTTCAATGCCCTGTTACAGTCTTTCTTTGACATAAACCCCATTCTTAATGTTCTAAACCACAACATTCAGATCACCAGAGTCTTACATCTCGTATCTGCTGGAACTATTGCATCCACTGTTTCTATTTCTTATTACACTGCAAAACAAAAACCCCTCTGTTCATTTACCCTCACATTAAACAGCAGAGGTCCCAGCACTGATCTCTCTGTCCCTCTAGCAGAAAACTTCAAGTACCACATAAACTTTCTTCCTACCCCTAACTTTGTTCCTATCTCTTAACCATGCAGCAAACCCTCCTTTTCAAAAGCTGTTCAGACTCTCTATTAAAGACTTGAAAGCAAGGGATGGTGAGAGATGCCCTTTGGAAATTTAATCAGACGACATAAAATCCATTCTCCCCAGTAACCCGTTCAAAGAACTTCAGTCGTTCGTGAGACCAGACTTCCTCTCATGATGTTCACTGATCCTCAGGCCATCACATTTGCTGCTCCGTAAGTCAGTCAGTCCCACAATCTTTTAAAAACCACATTAGATTAACTCACCTCCAGCAACGTGGTGCCAGGTTAGTTCTTAAAGAGGAGGTTAAGTGTGATAAAATGGGGGGTTTATGCAGTTTTAATTACTCTGGACTCTACTACAGCAATGTGTATTTGCACTGAGAAAAATAACTTGAAGTAGTCTCCACAAAGTTTTCCGCAAGTGCGAGGTTCTGCATCTGGATTGGGACAGTCCTGGGCACAATTACAAGCTGGGTACAGTGTGGTTTGATAGTAGTCCTGAAGAGAAAGGCAGAGGGGTGTTGATTGATGAGAGGCTCACCAGGAGCTGGCAGTGCTCTTGCAGTCCAAACAGATCCTAGGATGCAGCAAGAGAAGAGTGGGCAGCAGAGCCTTCCAATACCTGAAGGGAACATACAGGAATGCTGGAGAGGGACCTTTCTCAAGAGGACTTAGCGATAAGACAAGGGGAAATGGTTTTAGACTGAAGGATAGAAGGTTTAGACTAGATCTTGGAAGAAATTCTTCAGTACAAGGGTGGAGACTCTGGAATCGATTGCCTGGAGAGGCTGTGGCTGCCCCCTCCTTGGAGGTGTTCAAGACCAAGCTGGATGAGGCCTTGAGCAACCAAGTCTAGTTGAGAGGTGGTGTTGCCCACGGCAAGGAGGTTGGAGTAGATGATCTCTGAGGTTCCTTCCAACCTGAACTGGTTTATGACACTAATTCAGCGCAGACTGACAGTTCTGAGACGAGACCTACAAAATCAGACTCTGGCTCTCCTCATCAAGGAGGAGTATCTCACTGTGGCAGACGATTCTCAATGAAGGGATGGTATTTGCACTAATCTCCTTTCATCTTATTCAATTCCACCAGAAGACAGGAACTCTATAAAACATTTCTAGAATATTTGGTACGTTCAGATGGAGGGGTGATATTCTGTCTTTTAATAATGTTGGATTATTCAAGACTTCCCTCCCCATTTTCTCTTGAAAGACCTGTCTCACAAAGAGCTGCTGATTATCAAGGAAAGACTGAGCCAAGAGCGATGAAAGCATAAGCAGTCTGGGATGTCTTTTCTCCTACTCCAATAATGTTCACAGTATCACATATGCAGATCTCTCTTCTCCTTATCCCTCTCCACTTCATAGCAACAACAAATGAAAGGAAACCTTCAGAAGAATTGCCCCTGTCTGCATGATTCCCCCATTCTCCTGGCTGGGGAAGAACAAGGAGATGTCTCCTCAAAGAAAACATATGGATAGACAAAACATACCTGGAAAACGCCACTCCAGTTCCAAATTTGAAGGAGAAAATTCCTCCACCCAGAAACTGATTTCAGCATTCAACACTAATTACACAGTCTGATAAACCAGCCAGGTATTAGAATCGCAGAATGATCACAGAATTATATGCATATATTAGTGTACTGCTTATGCTTTGAACCAGAACACTGCAGCCTACACAAAGGAAATGATTATGACAATATTTAATTGCAGTTTTGGGAGTTACACGGGATCGTTACAGATCCAGATCATCTGAGCTGCCAGATTTAAGCCTGTTCAATATCAGATTGCTAATGGCCATCCAACAACATTACCTACTTCAGCAAAAGCCTTTAGCTCACTATCACACAATCATTAAGGTTGAAAGAGACCAACAAGATCATCAAGTCCAAGCATAACCCCATCCAGTAGCCAAGAACAAATCAGACCTTGTCCACTAATTCAGCTCTGTGTACCGCACAAGTTACAGGATGGTTTGTTCGGATGCCAGGCTGCTGCCTTACTTCTTGTTACAGCCAGTTAGTGTGCCAGCAAGGACGTGTTTTGAAAAGCAGCATTTCCAAGACTGAGATACCCTTTAGTTTCTAACACCACTTGTCCACAAGCCTGTCTAGTATCGGAATGTGTGAAGTGAAGTGAAGGCAGCCTGAACTGCATTCACTGCTGACCCTGCTCCTTCCACACAAATCATAACAGTGGCTCACAGTGCTCTAATCATAGCCAGCTCACCAGTGGATCCAGTACTTCTGGCTGAGTAAGGTGAATTCTAGGATCCCTTGATTTGCTGCTTCATTATCCAGAGAGGTCCTTCGGAATAGAAGCAGCCAGGTCATCCTCCTGACCGGGGTGTCAGTGACACTGCACACGAGGTTCTTAGCCAGTGCTATTTCTGACTGCTGTTCACAGTGCCAGAGGACATCTACACATGGGCTTTCCTCAGTGAGGAGATGCTGTTGTGACTGGGATATGCATTCCCTTCCCTCTACCTCCAGAGCTTATCACACCTCCTGACACGTCAGGGAAGCCTTTTATGTCGATGTCTGCCAAATCTGGCTGCGAAGCAGTGAAAGCAGACACAGCCAAAGATGCCACGTGGCCACCTCACACTATGCAATCCAACCTACTTAGGTCACTGCCATCAGTCAAGCCACCGCATCTCTCTTTCAGCTTGACAAGCCCATTCACCTTCCTCTACCATGTTTGGAAAGGCTGTTCTCAATCAACCTGAGCTATCACGGGAAAAAGTTCAATTACCGTTTGCTGGATGCCGGTACTTGTAAGTGGCTGCCTGAAATCGAGACAGAAATCTACTGGGGCAAGGTCCAAGACTATGGAATTTGTTAAAATTCCACTGACTGCTTCATTGTGCACATCTGTGGGAGCAAGAGCAAGCAGCGGCGCGTGATACCAGGAAAAATTTCTTCACAGACAGAGTGGTGAGACACTGAAACAGGCTGCCCAGGGAGGGGGTGCAGACATCATCCCTGGAGGGGTTCAAACATGGGTAGACATGGTGTTTCAGGAAACAGTTCAGTGGTTAGAGGTTGTAGGGCAGACGGTTGGACTCGAAGGTCTTTTCCAACTCTGATGATTGTATGATTGTAACTGGGGGAACCAGCTGCATTGGTTTCAACAGTTCACAGTTGTGACACTCAGGAATCCCTCGGTGACTGCTTTAGGAAAAACAGGCTCCAGTGACAACGGAACGTAACACACGGATGCCTAGTTGAGACTAGTTTGTCTTGCCTGTAAAGTAAAAGGCATCAAAAGAGGAGGCACTCCTCAAAAAACCTCAATAGTGTATAATTCCCCCACACACTTCTTGTTCTTGCTGTATCCCTGCCTAGAGCAGTGTGCAACCTCTATCAGACTTCCCAGAAAGCTTCAGAAAATAGAATTTCTATAGTTATTATGAAGCTAGACATCTGCCTCCATTATCTTTTTATGATACTCAACTAGGGAGGTGGTGGAGTCCCCGCTGCATACTGTCAAGAGTAGAAAGTGGAGTCTTGCATTCAGAACCAGACTCCTCAACATAAGGAGGACGTGGAACTGTTAGACCAAGTCCAGGTGAGGCCACAAGCATGATCAGGGTGTTGGAGCACCTCTGCCATGTGCACAGGCTGAGGGAGTTGTGGCTGTTCAGCCTGGAGAAAGCTCAACAGGGATCTTACAGCAGTCTTCTAGTACTTCAGCATTGATCTGAGCCTTCAAAGAACCATTCATGTGTTATGAGGCTCGTACTCTGTGGTTACAGTTCTGGGGACAGGACACGACAAAGAGTGTATTTAGTATGATTTTAAAAAGCCAATGCACTGTTGCTTAGTGCTTGAACTACTGGCTGCCTGCTGGAACTGCAGAGATGGAGGTGAATTTGGTCATAAGGGAGGTTTTTGCTTGCCCTCAGACTTTAGATGCCCACCCATTAGCGCCCATTAAGCACCTTTCTTGTGCCCAAAAGGGCTACAGGAAAGCTGGAGAAGGATGTCTTACAAGGGGCTCTAGCAGTAGGACAAGGAGGATGATTTCAAGCTAGAAGAGTAGAAGAAATTCCTCTCTGTGAGGGTGCTGAGGCACTGGGAGGTTATAGCTGCTCCATCCCTAGAAGTACTCAAGGCCAGGCTGGATGTGGCTCTGAGCAACCCAGCCTGGTGAGATGTGTCACTGCCCATGGCAGAGGGTTGGGACTAAATGATCTGCAGCCCCTTCTAGCCAAAGCTATTCTATGATCCTGCGAAATACTTTCAAAAATGTTTGTTTAAACTGAAGTGCAGACAGAAGCAGAAACACCAACAATGTGCAAGCGCTGCAAAGCACACAGTTGTTTATACATGTGCCCACGCTGAGCTGCACACAAAGGACTAGCAACACTACCAGAACACAACCTCCCTATGGATAACCGATACAGCAACTCCACTCTACCTCCTTCAAAAAATGGCAGCTGAACTGGAACCCGTTTAATCTTGGTATGCAAAGATTAAACGATCGTTAATAGCAAAGCAGATGGCATTAGGCGATAAAGACCTAGGTGGAAAGATATCAAATCACTGTCCAAGGGACACGTTTAACAAGTCACCCCTTCTTTCCCTCCTGCATCGCATACCTTGTTGCATTGTATTTTGTAATAGGCTTAGAGCTGCCTGGGTAACAACCCGTGGACCAGATTTTCAGTTGCTGCTGGATATGCAGACTTTATCGGCAGGAGCGAGAGGATTTAAGTTTTAAGGTCTTTGAAAATTTCAAGAGGCACACAGCTTTAAAAAAATCTATCTATGGACTTGTATAACGCCCTGCACATTCTAATTCTCTGTAAGATTCAAATGGGGGAGAAGAGCAGCAGCCAACAGTATTTCAATTACGGTATAAGTAGGAAGCATCTCTGAGGCAAGCACCTATCAGCTTGATGAACAGCCATTGAGGACAGCAGAATAGACGTTTACACGGAGACGAAATAAATACAAAGCCTCCTGTTTCAAACCCTGGTTTGTAGGAAAACACACTGTATTGCAGCGGAAGGGCACGGGGCTGGGATGTTCCAGGATGCTGGAACCACCTACTCGAAAAGGCGCATAATCCACCTAATGCAATAGCTTGCCTGCTCTCAGGATGTCATCCTGCGTCTGCGGAACACGAAAATCTTATTTCCTTAATCAATAAAGCCAGCAAACTGTATTAAAAAAAGAAGCCTCAAACATTGCATTTTACAGCTTCGTTTGCCGTTGAATCCACGTTGAAAATAGAACACTGCACCGAGGCCTAACACTGCTACAGGAATCTTCAAACAGAGCTGGAAGAAGCAGATCCAGGCAGCGCTGGGGAGAATAAAGAACACCATTGCGAAAGCAGGGCATGACCAGGGTGGACTCCCTGGCTTTGGGAATGTGAAAGGGTTTATGGATAGACTGAGTAATAATTTTTTTCTTCCAAGCTCATAATGAGGTTTTAGGTTTCAAAAAGCAGCTTTTTGAACAACCCCAACTTCATATTAACCCAGTCTGCTTTGATCTGCACGGCACCATTTCTTTGAAGGAACTACAACACGCTGAAGGCACCCAGAAAACACTGTCTGGTTTTGCTAGAAATTGTGTAATTCATACCAGAATTATTCCCAGAAAACACATGATCTGGGGGGGGTTAGGATTTCTTCCCTCACACACACTTGGGAAATCAGAACCATTGTTTATTTGCAAAATAATGAACTTCCCAGTTATCAGCAAATCCTCCAGGCTACCCTGGTAGCTCAACATACAGTGGTGAAGATAATTCACTAACCTTTTAAAGCTTGTGATGGATTTAGGAAAGATTTGACAAAGGGATAAAAATGTGTGGGAGTTAGAAAACAACCAACTGACCACCTTCTGAAAGATTGATTTTAGAACTCTGGGTCTCCACACTGATCCTCATATCTACCACAGCAATACACACTGAAGAAAACCAACAGGCCTCATGAACTGAGCTCAGAAGGTATTTCTAGGAAAGAAAAACCAAATCCACTGGCACTTCACCATTACAGTAAGATGATGAAGCTTCTTTCATGATCATGAAGGTCTTTACCAAGCTAAATCATTCCACGATTCAGGTTTGCTCATTTTATAGCTCAGTAACATCCAGGCTAACAGATCCCAGGATCTCCAGAATATCCCTTTTTAGTCAACCCTTACAACGAGGTACTTTATACCAGTACATGACAACTCCCATTCCTGACAGATGAATTTAACTTTCTATTCCTTAAGTAAATAAACATAAACCTCAGGTGGCTGGTAGTAACAAAATCTGGATTTATGCATTTGGGGGAAAAAAAACAAGCCCAAAACTTCAAAAAACAAGCCTCCATCCCTTGTCCCCCAACTTTAGACCCCTAAAGTCCCCCAACTTTAACAAGCAAATAAAATTGGAGCAAGCCTGTGCTGCAGTTGCAGCTATACATTTATTTCTTTGCCTGAAAGGATGCACAAGAAATGGGGCTACTTCTGCACAGCAGGAAAGATCTGTACAGTCTGACTCCAGGCACATGTTTCCCATTATTTAGAAATACAAAACTGTGGGAAAAGATCTCTCCTTGGGGAATAGTCTGTTTCATTACAGAGACGTGATAATTCAAAATACAGTAAAATAATCGCCTCAAATCTCTGACTATGCAGAAGGCAGGTTAAAAACCAGGGTTGGAGCAACAGAGTAGAATTCGCATAGGATGAACATACTGTTCTCTTCTAGAAAGCTCCACGGGCCACATGGCTCCACTGAACCAGAACCCAATGTGTGCAGGAGAAGGAGAATATAGTTGGTTATGCAACTGTACCATCTGACACAGAGCAAACCCTTACTAACACTGCAAGGAACCTCTGGGGTTCAGCAGCTTCGATTCTCTACCCAAGGCAGTCTTCAAAGGCTGCTCAAAGATATCCTCCATTAAGCGCAGAGTACTGCCAAGGATGGAGGTCCCAGTGCCTCTCTGGGCAGCTTGTCGCTGAGTATGATGATTCTCATGGTAAAACATTTTCTGCTAGAACTTTTTGCAGTGCCTCTCCAACAAGAGTTTGGTTCTGTCTTCTCTGTACTCTGTGATCTCTGATGACACTCAGCTCTTCCAGCTTCTCTTTTTATATTGTGTGCTCCTAACTCCTAATTATCCGGCAGTCTTTGTCTAGACCTGTTCCAGTTTGTTAGCATCTCTGCTATACTGGGGAGCACAAAAGCAGACACCACGTCAGATGCGGTCACACAAATGCCAAGCTGACAGAAATACACCTCGCACATACTGCCGTCATTCCGGCTAAGTAAAGCTGCATTGCTGACTCACATTCAACTTGGTGTCCACCAGCAAAGTGACGCCACTTGCTGCATCGTCGCTTTGCAGCCTCTGGTTCCCAGCCCGTAGCACTGCACAGGATTATTGCTTCCAGTATCAGGCTCTCTGTTAAACACCAAGAGGTCCCTCCATCCTGCCAGGGTCCCTGGAAGCAGTTCTGCCCTCCAGCACACAAGCTGGTGTCATCAACAAGCTTGCTGATGGTGCATTCCATCACCTCATTCAGGTAGTTAATGCACACCTGCACTATTTAATCTTGGTGAACACTAATTATCCTGGATAAAGTACTTCCACGGTAGTTTAATTTTAAGTAATTAACGGGTTGGTAAATGAGACATTACAAAGAACTCGTATTTCAGTACACAAGCCCCCACCTAAAGTACCTTTAGTTGGCTGGTTTTTTAACGGCCAGTTCAGTGACTTACTGAAACACCTCCAGTGCAAGACTTCTCCAGAACACACCCTTCTACCCGTGGAGAACTAAACATGTGAAGTATCTGCTCAGTGACTCTGAAGAAGTAGGGCAAAGGGCCTAAATTAAAAGCCACTGCGCTTGGTAACCAAGTCTCAGCCCTGTGGGCTATGAACCTCCATAGGCAAACTCTCCGAAAAAAAGTAACTGGAGCTCTTCCACTAAGAACAAACACTTGATCTTGGAATTTTAAGTAAGTCACGCTGCAGCACAGGTCTGGATTACCTAGTACTGCAGTTCTGCAGAACTATTTCTATAGAATAAATGTGCTAATTGCTGCAGAACCATGTGTTCTGTTCCCATGAAGTCTGGTCTGTACCAGTGTCTTCAGATCTAAGCTTCAAAACATCAAAATCCTCACCTTATGGACACAGAGATAACTTCAAATGAGAATGAAACTGCTTCAGTCCAAGTCTTTGAAATGTCAGAAGCATATAACCGGCATTATCGGCACAGCCGGAACTTTGATCTTCATCACAGGATCATTCCAGTTGAAAAAGACCCTCGAGGTCATCAAGACCAACTGATAAATATCATTTCACAGCTACAGACTTTTGCTGTCTGTTCCAGCCATCGGTGAAATTCACCAGACTAACAAGAAATGTTCTGGCCTTTACTTCCCCAGGACATTTCTCCATTGCTGTCATCTTTCAACACAGAGAGTCAACTTGTCTCCAGTGTGCTTAGAGATCTAAACCACAGCAGAGCCACTTAAATTTCAAAAAGAACAGCCTAACAAACCAATTCTGCAAGTGATTTACACAGGCAATGTCATCATAAAAAGCACATTTCATAGGAAAATTCCACTGCAACAGCATTCACAGGTTGCTGCTGCTGCTGAAAATTAGTCTGGAGTATCCAGCCTTGTGAATGCTATTTTTATATCTTACACACACAAGTAGCTAAAAAGAGCAGAAAGATAAACACTCAGCCACACACCACAGTGGGAGGTTAACAATCACGTTCATTAGTAAATTACAACAGACTTCAAATTCCTGATCTTACAGCCATGACATATTTTGATGGAACCAGTAACTAAATGTGTGGTAGTGCAGAGACACAGGCAAGTTATACAGCAATCCTGCCTCATCGTGTTTCTGCTGTTTCTCAATTTCCCTGGTTTGTAGCAGGAAACATTCCAATTCCCATGACCATCATTGCCAGTGCTTCATCTGTGCATCCTAAACACCACACTCTTGCTTTTGAATGAAGGAAGATTTTGAGTTCCTACAGCACAGCTTTGATAGAAATGGATCATTTTTAACTGTGTTCTCAAAACTCCTACTAGAAACCCATTTGAAATCAGAAAAATGGGGTGGATCACCACCTCAATTCATAGAATCATTCAGGGATTGGAAGGGAACAATCCCCCTGCCACAGCAGGATCACCCAGACCAAGTCGTACTGGAACACATCCAGGAAGGTCTGGAACATCTCCAGAGAACGAGACTACACAACCCACCTGGGCAGCCTCTTCCAATACTCTGGTACCCTCCCTGGGAAGACGTTCCTGCTGATACTGAGATGAAACCTCCTCTGTTCCAGCTGGCCCCCAGCGCCCCTTGTCCTATCCCCAGATGACCTTGAGAAGAGCCTGGCTCCATCCTCCTGACACTCACCCCTCACATTTATAGACACGTATGAGGTCACCCCCCAGCCTCCTCTTCTCCAAACTTGCACATGGGTACAATCCTCTTATAAATAATCTGCAACGTTGTGAACTTGTACAACGGAAAGGACTATAAATGCAACAGATTTAAAAGATACATACTGAACACATAAAGGAGGCAGTAAGTTAATCTACAACGTGAAAACAAGCAATGAACTTATTCTTTAAGAAGCAATTATCCTCCTAGGTCTGATGCTGACTCCTGAAAAAACAGGAGCACCTGAAAGAGCACGCAAGAACTTACTCCACATTAAGGAAAAATACCCCAAATTATAAGAACTTTTAAGAAAAGCTGTATGTAGGAGTTATAAAAATGGTCATTATCCAACAAGGGTGATTTACTTACTTTCTTAATAGAGAAAATAACCAACCAGTCGGTCTATTCAACAGCAAAACAACTCTCTTCAGGGACTTCTGGGTTGCAAGGCTTGTTAATTTACTAGAAGTCAAGGTTCTTAAAGCAACTTATATTTTAACATCTTGCAGATGGTCCAGAACAAAGAACTGTTTAGTTTCAGAACTCTGCCTTACAGACTGTAAACTGCACAGATAAAAGAGCAGTTTAGATCATTCCAGCAAACTCCAGGATTCACTAAAAATACTCCCGTGGCTTGGAAAGGCCCAGACTGTGGTTTTGACCACAGCCTTTATTATCCAGCAAGGATTAAGTGGTTCACAGCAGTTTAAAAATACTCCTTTAAAGTCAATAGACACCACATGCCAGTCCTTGTAACGTGGAGTTTGGTGAACTGCACTATTAGTGGGCACGGTGAGGTTGGGGTGATGACTGGCCCGCTCTTCAGGCCCAGCCACTAGCCAGTTCTTTATCCAGCAAAAGCCAAGCCACGGGCATCCAGTTTCTCCAGGAGAATGCTGTGGGAAACAGCATCAAAAGCTCTGCTGGAGTCTCAGTACACAACATTCACAGCCTTTCCATCATCTACTAGGTGGGTCACCTCGTCACAGAAGGAGATCAGGTTTGTCAAGCAGAATCCGCCTTTCATAATCCTGAGGTGACCGCACCTGAACAACTGGTTGTCCTGCACGTGCTACCTGGCAGCACTCAGGATGGCCTGATCCTTAAGCTTCCCTGGCACTGAGATCAGACTGACAGGCCTCCCGTTGTCCGGAGCTTCCTTATGGCCTTGCTTGCAGATGGGCATCACATTTGTTAGCCTGCAGTCAATAGGGACCTCCCCAGTTAGCCAAGGCTGCTGATAAAGGATGGGATATGGCTTGGTGAACACTTCTGACATCTTCCTCAAGTACCCTTGGGTGAATTCCACCTGGCCCCTCTGTGTATCTAACAAATCACTAACAATTATCCCTTGGATTCTGCTCAGTCTTCCAGCTTCAGAGGCTGGGTGGCCAGAGAACAACTGGTCATACTACAGAAGGCTGAGGCCAAGAGGGCGTAATTACCCGGGCCCTTTCCTCATTCTTAGTAGCCACGTTTCCTCCCACATCCAAAAAAGGACGGCGATTCTCCTTACTCCTCATGCATTTATAGAAACATTTTTGTTGTCTTTTATGGCAGTAACAATGAAGTCCTATTTGGGGTTTGGCCCTTCTAATTTTCTCCCTGCATAACCTCAGAGCATCCGTGTTTTCCTCCTGAGCAGCCTGCCCAGTCTTACATTGGCCACAAATGCTGTTTTTCACTTATTTCTAGACAAAACTCCATTCCCCCACCATGTCATACGTTGGCACATGCAGACAGCCCGCCCCTGTGCCTTTAAGACGCAATTCTTGAAGAGACTGCAGCTCTCCTGGACTCCTGTGCCTTGTGATTGGTGTCCAAGACAAACTCCAACTGTCACATCACCCACAAAGTTCCACTGTGTTCACAAACAGGTCTAGCAGAAAGCCTTTCCCAGCTGCTCGCTTAGCAGCTGCCTCAGGAAGTTCTCTTCCACGTACTCCAGGAACCTCCTGGACTGCTTCCTCTCCATGCTATTGTATTTTCAGCAGACATCTGGGAAGTTCAGTTCTCCAAGAGAACAAGGGTTTGTGGTTGTGAGACTTCCCCCAGCTGCCTGTGAAGCGTTTTGTCTCCCTTTTCATCCCAATAAGGTGGGGCAGTCGGAGAGGAGACGTGCCTGCTGCGCTGGGCAGGAACCTGTAGCCACCACCTCCTAGCCCTTTGGGTCACTGTGTTCAGTCAGGCACAGAGAAGAATAGGGAATCCTCCAGATTATGCATCCTGCGAGTCCTTCAGGTATGTCAAAATAAAAGCACAAGGTACCAGGAAACTCCCTCAAGTAGGGAAAATCCTCAAGAGATTTAATCAAGTCTGCTCCAACACAGAAACCTGCATATAACTGGATAGTCTGGTCTGGTGAGTGATGTTCCTGCCTGCTGCAGGGGTGTTGAACTAGATGACCTCTGGAGGTCCCTTCCAACCCTACCATACCATGATTTTATACTTAGTTAAGAACACGCTGCCTCTGTGGTCATGCTCTAATATTTAATCCACACTAACTTACTGTGAAAGATTAACGTTATTATTCTGCAGGCTGTGTGCAAGCAACGATTCCCAGGTGGCAGTCTGTGCACCAACACAAACCTCACTTCTAGAGAATCACAGATTCATTCAGTTTGGAAAAGACCCTTGAGATTATCAAGCCCAACCATTAACTCCATTCATTTCGGCCCCTGAGCTCCCTTGTCAGTACAGAATTGAACAAGAAAAAGCTACAAGAGGAACTCCAGAGAACACGCTGTCTCGCAGCTGCCCCACAAAGCCACCCGAGCATCCCAGGCATTCAGCAGAGAGGCCCTCCACTCACCCCACCGTAATCCACTCACAGCCTGTTACCATATTTTTACTGCGATTCTCCTTCAGAGTTCAACTCAAAATATAAACCCAAACATAGTAAAACAATCATTTAATAATACAAACCAAAACACAAGCATTAAATGAAAATACCTCGAGTAACTCAAGGTAACTGAAGGACACCAGCACTGCTGCAAATCAGCTTTAGCGTCTGTCTTGTCTAAAAACCCGGTGATGCTTTGGTTTGAAAACCAGGGAATGTGGGTTACGTGTAAACGTGAAACATTAATCGAGGGAACACATGATAGGTTTGTAACTCCTGAAAATGACTCTTTTACTAAAAAACAAGGAGAGGGAAGAGGATTGGAGACACAGCCAGGAATCTCTCAGACCACCTCTCCACACCAAGCAAACCCTGGCTGATTTTACACACGCTTTTTCATTTCATGTTCACAGTACAGTTTAAAGTGTGGGAAACTAAAAGCAGAAAGCAAGCACTGTGCTGTCAGACAAAGCATGAAGGGTGGAGGAAAATCAGAAAATATATTCTAAAGAGACAAAAAAAGAGCAAAGGATCAGTATCTATCTGATCCCAAAGTTATTTTGGGCTACTAAACTGAAGGAGGACTAATTTTGGACTAATAAACTGAAGATGTTCCACTACAGCAACATTTATTTGTGTAGCACTCTGCCGAGGTTATTTTTAGAGATGAGACAGATGAGTAGATACACACACACATAAAAACCACAGATTAAGACAGTCTGCAGAAGCAAAACATTCGTAACCTACTCTAGGTGGTCCTGCTCTGGCAGGGGGGTTGGACTGGGTGATCTCTAGAGGTCCCTTCCACCTCCTCACACTGTGTGATTGTGATATTATTTCACAGGTACTAGGGAAAACAAACATTCCTCAGGAAAAAAACAAAGCAATCATAGAATTGGTTTGAGTTGGACACAACTAACACTCCTACTGTGAAAGCAGGGACATCTTTAAGTTGATCACGTTGCTCAAAGCCCCATCCAACCTGACCTTGAATGCTTGTAATCATGGGGCATCCACAGCTTCTCTGGGCAACCTGTTCCAGAGTCTCACCATTCTTACCACAACAACTACTACTTTACATCCAATCTGAATCTACCCTCTCCCCCCTGGGCACCACTGCTCCTTGTCTTGTCACTGCTGCGTGCCACACACATGCACCCCCACACCCCATTATGTGTGGAAAAGCTGCAACAAGGTCTCACTGGTGCCTTCTCCAGGCAGGACAACTCCAGCTCTCACACTGCCTTCAGTGTGCTCCTGCCCTCTGATCACCATCACAGTCCTTCTCTGGGCCTCCATGTCTTTCTCATGCAGGAGGGTCCAGAGCTGGACACAGTACTCCAAATAAAGCCTCACCAGAGTGGAGGTGGGGGGAGAATCACTTGCCTCAGCCGGCTGGCCACTTTGCTTGTGATACAGCTCCGGATACAGATGGCTTTCAGGTCTGCACAGCACGTTACCAGCTCACCTACACTTAAATCCACCAGTCCTTCTCTGCAGGACTGCTCCAATCCATTCATCTCACAGATTTTAGGGTATTGCCCTAGCCCACGAGGAAAACCTTGTGCTTGGCCTTCCAAAGGCAAACAAAGCCCAATTTGGCCTGTTCCACTTTAAATCTGGAAGATGTTTAGCAGTTCTGAAGAAAACTAGCAGTTAAACATTAGACAGACCTGAACTTTTAATATAATGCCATCCTGCATGAAATACCCTTTGCCCCTAAAATTAACATGTGTGTTATTCCACTCCTTGGAAAAGTACCTGGCACCTGGTTTTGGAAGAGGGAGAGTAAGCAAAGTCTCGGCTGATGAAAACAACATTGAAAACCCAACGTTCCCTTTTGAACAGATCAGGATTTCCACAGGGCTGCTCTTTGAGTAAAGCAGATCTCTCTTTGCTATGTATCATTATCAATTACGTGCGTGCAGCGATGTGATTAAGAACCTAAATGGTTCAGCACATGTATCTGCGTTGCGTTTGGAGCTCTGCACCTTCCCGTTTGCCTTCTTGCTGCCGTGAGTCACTTTAGCAAAGGAGACAAGACTTCAACAGTGACAGATGCTGAAAGGAACTTTAGGCTTTGAGATTCCAAGGTGAAGTTAATTAACTAGTCAGGTAACGGTAGCTACATATCTAAAGAGCCAAGCCAACTCAAAACTCCAACCAAATGAAAAACCCTACACCCTAAACCACACCCAACACAAGAACTCCAACCCTACCAAACACCACACTTGCATGTGGACGCCTCAACAACACAGGGCACATGTTCCTGGAAGTTGAAAAATGCTGTTTCTTTCCATACAACTAAAGTCTTTTCTTCCCCACCCAAGAAAGAAGAGTGTTTTCCCCTCGCGCCCAAGGGAGGTTAAAGAAAAATTCATCTTTCATGCTTCAAACTGAAATCAAAGAGATGTCAGCAAGGACAAAACACTCATAGGTGCAAAAAAAGACAGTGTCTTCTCACTGCTGACCTCTGCAGCTAGTAATCGTCTCAAAACCGGTCTCTCTTTCCAGAATGCAATTAAATTACCGCACAGGGGCAGATGTCACGGCTACAGCTAGTTCCATTTCGGACCACGCTGAAAGAAGCAAGTGTGACCAACAATGGCCAGCAGCAACGCAGGGATGCACACAGGCACTGTAAGCTGTGCTATTACTGCCCTTCTCTGTAGAGCATGGTTTTGTGACTCTCTTCTGTGCACTTACCAGAGCTGTAAATACAAGCCGGGCACAGTCACGAGTTAGCAGGGTTCTTGTCCATTCATAAAAGCCGCCCAATTCCGAGGCCGCGCTCAGACACGCCTGGAGCTCTGGCACCGCTGCTGACACAGAGCGGTTACGGGATCAGTCCAAAGCGGCAGGACAAACCACCACACCTGGCACATCCCACACGGGGTGGGCAGGGAGGGCTGGTTCCAGACAGTCCCCGCCTGGGGCGAGTTCCCCAGTTAAGAGCCAGTCACGCTGTCACCGCTCACGGCTGCGGCCGCACACGCTCTGCCCTTTCCCCTTCGTGGTGGCACTTTCCGGCGGGCAGGAGCCCAACACCGGCCGCGGCTGGGGCCGAGCTCCGGCCAGCTCCCAACTTCCCGCGGTCCCGGCCGCGGGAGTTGCCGCTGTCGAACCCCCCCACCCCGGGGCCGTTTCCGGGCCGAATGCCCCCCTCTAGATTCCGGGCAGCGCCGGACAGGAGGCTGCTCCCCCCCCCCCGCTTCAATCAATCCGTGCTCGGCCGGGCGGCCTCGATACCCCGCGGCCGGTTCAGCCTCGCCCGCCACCGCTGCCTCCGGCTCTCCCCGCTTCGCTCTTGCCCGATGTCTCCCGGCTGAAGTCGCCTCCCTCTCCCGAGGATCGCCCGCAGCCCTGCGGACCCCACCCGGCGGCGTCAGGACACGCCCGGGCACTCACCGGCTGCTCACAGGGGTTCTGCCTGGCCCTGCCCGGCGCCTCCGCGCC